>JAODAL010008090.1:0-120417 GCA_025379985.1 Phyllomedusa bahiana
TGTAGCAAATTCACAAGCAAGGTTAATTTAAATTTTTTTCTCTTGTTTTTTAGGTAAAAAACAAAGCCATTTAAAAACGCTACAAAGTCTGTTTTTTTGGTTGCTCAATTGTTTGGCGCAATTTTCATCCAGGGGTTAAAAAAAGCGTTGTTTGTGCTGTGGGACTAAAAAAACCGCTTTCACCGCCAAAAAATAAATTTTTTCCTTTCAAAAACACAAACAAGGGGTTTAAAACAATTTTTTCTCTTTTTGTGTACGTAAAAAACACGCCATTGTAACCGCAAAATTGTAGTTTGTGGTTGCTCAATTTTTGCCAAATTTTCTCCAGGGGTTTTAAATTAAGCCTTGTTTTTCTGCTGGGGACTAAAAAACCGTCTTTTTTACCGCAAAAAAAAACATTTTTCTGTAGCATAATTCACAAGCGAAGGTTAATTAAAAAATTTTTTCTTTTTTGTTTAGCTAAAAAAAAACCCATTTTAAACCTACAAAACTGAAATTTGTGGTTGCCAATTGTTTGGCGCAATTTACATCCAGGGTTATTAAGCGGTTTTTTTTTCTGCTGTGGTACTAAAAAAAAACCTCTTTCACCCAAAAAAAAATTTTTTCCCGTAGCATAATTTACAAGCGAAGGTAAATTAAAAAATTTTTCTCTTGGGTTGTGAGGTAAAAAAACACCATTTAACACCTAAAAAAGCTGAGTTTGGGTTGCTCAATTGTTTGGGGCAATTTACTCAGGGGGTTTTTTAAGCGTTGTTTTTCTGTGTGGTGACTAAAAAAAAACCGTCTTTTTTACCGCCAAAAAAAATTTTTTCCTGTAGCAAAATTCACAACAAAGGGTTTAATTACAATTTTTTCTTGTTTTTAGCGTAAAAAAAAAGCCTTTTTTAAACCTACAAAGCTTTTTTGTGGTTGCCAATTGTTTGCGCAATTACATCCAGGGGTTTTAATTTAAACGTTTTTTTTTGCTGTGGGGACCCAAAAAAAACCGTCCCTTTTACGCCAAAAAAAACTTTTTCCTGTAGCATAAATTTAAAGCAAGGTTAAAATTTAAAAATTTTTTTTCTTGTTGTGTAGCTAAAAAAAAACCATTGTAACACCTACAAAACGAGTTGTGGTTGCTCAATTGTTTGGCGCAATTTACATCCAGGGTTAATTTTTGATTTTCTCGTTGTACTCAGAAAAGAAACTTTTTTTTCACCCCAAGAAGAAATTCTGAGCATAAATTTTATCCGAAGTTAATTAAGCCGTTTTTTGCTTTTTATTCAGTAAAAAAAACACGAATTTTTAAACGGCACATAAAAGTCAATTTTTCCTGCCCATTGGTAGAGCGCAATTTATATCCATTGGTTACACCAAGCTTGATTACTGGGGTTCATTTTGGGATCAAATAAAGGTGTGTATTTATCATATACAGATATATTCATCAAACAAAGTCTGTACATTTTTAGAACAAACCGTATGGTCCAACAGAGAGGTGGGTGCAGGCTCTTCTACCTGCGAGTGGCAGAGGCACAAACATTCCCAGGCCCATGTCGCAGCACAGCAAGGGGACGTCACGAGCAGGGGTACCACATCGGTGAGGCCACACTGCCTCTGTCATCTAGTCGGCCGGTGTGTTGTTTCAGCAACCTAGATGTTCTCTTGCATTTTGATTGTTGACTAGGTCATCCACTTCCATCCCAGATGACATCTAACCACGCCCATCAAGAGTCGGTGGAACGTCAGACACACCCTTAGGTTGGGCATGGCCTGGGAGCGGGTCAGCGGCCCTCACCTGTCCTCAACCCGCCTCTGTCCCTACAGTTCCCCCCTCAGCAGAGATCTATATGTGGTCTGATCTCAGCGCCACTATATATCGAGGATGAACAATCTGAGGAGGGCAGTCAGCAGCTACTTGGCATGCGAATAAATGTGACCAATATCCTCTGCTTCTTGCAGTAGGCGCAAAGTATAGATGTTTGAGAGTGGCAAGGGAGTTCATGATGTGAGGGGTTCAGGCCTCTGCAATACCAAGACTGGGTGATGAGGACATGCAGAGACATGAAACACAAATAGATGGATGATGTAGCCGACCCACTTGGGACTGGGTAAGGCAAGGGCTTCATCATCGCAGGAGAATAGGGGGTCAGCTTGCGCGTCATGTCCAGCGACACATCCAGCAAGTGGTTTGTTGTGTCCTGAGTCAGCAGGAATAGCAGCAGTTTTGAGTTCGGGAGCACAAGCGCCGACGGGGTAAAAAGAAAAAAAAAAACCCGCTTTGCAGGTCAAAGAAAGTATGCGGCATCAGGGCTCAGCGAGCAGCGGCGCAGTAGTCACTTCAGTGCGGGAGCGTTATCAGTTCCTGCGGTAAAATCAGCTATCTCAGCGGTGTGGCAGTTTTATGCTAAGACACCGGAGGAGCCGATATGGGTATATGTAAATCTGTAGTCAGAAACTGAAGCGTGGCCAGGGAGCTACACGTTGGCACCACGGCCTGCATTAACACATGCAGCGTCACCTCCGTGGCTTTTTTGGGGAGGACAACGAGTCAGAATGTTGTGGGTCCATCCTTCCGCCGCAGCCTAACAGCACAGCAGCGTGCGCTCGTGGCGACGCATGCCAGTGCAGCAGTCAAGAGTCACCACCACCTCCTGCAAAGAGAGCTATTTTTCTCTTGGACAGCATCTCCCATCAGATGCTCCGCTCTTCGCTACTCATGGTGCCAGCATTCGTTCAGCAAGGCGATTGCAAAGAACAACAGTATGCGTCCAACCATTCCTAAGGTGCAGCAGCTGACCGTGGCTCCCTGTCCAAGTTGGAGGGCGCTGTCGCGTCTCCTCCCTTTCACGAAATGGTGGACTCTGCACATTCAAAGAACTAATGGCTTGTGCGGTGCCGATCGATGGAAGAGTTCAAGCCGTAATTTCTTTTCCAAAAAGGCAGTACCAGCACTTCATAAATATGTGGAACAGAAAGTGGGCCAGTCCTTGAGCTTATCGTTTGTCCAATGTGCACGGCAGCGCGGACTCCTGGACTGTAACTACAGTCAGTGCCCAGTACATGTGCCTTGTAACTGCCCACTGGGCTGAAATGTGCTTCCTGCCCAGGCATACATCTCCGAAACAACTTGGACAGGAGACGCCGCTGTTGTTTTCTCTCCCACGTTGTTCAAACTGCTGCTGTTGCGCCAATGTCCGCCTCCTCCCCACCACCACCATCTCACCCCGCAAGTACTGCTCCATCATACCACATGTGTAGGGCACAACCAGCGTGTCATGCCGTGCTACACCTGTCTTGCCCTCGGCGGACGAAGTCACACATTGTGGAACTGCTCCGCGGCAATGCAGCAAGAAATCAAGAATGGGAAGGAGGGGGGGGGGGGGGGGGGGGGGGGGGGACGGGGGGGGGGGGGGGGGTATGTGTGGCTTTCTCCGCGCCAACTACAAAGGGGGGAGGGAGGACGGGGGGTGGAACCATGGTGGACCGTACAATGGGATTAACATGGTGTCCGGCGCTGGCCACCGAGGAGGGATGGTCCATGCGCCCTGCATGGCGCACGGTTCAATCTGGTTTGGAAAGGTTCCTGAAGTCTTCCCACAATTCTTCAGAAAATTCTGAAAATGGCCAGAAACTGTGCATGCACTTTATCGCATTCCCTGTCAAAGCCAGGAACACCCTCCTCGAGTTGCAGCGGCAGAACGGCCTCCCCCCAACACACGTGTGATATGCGATGTTTCCACCCTTGGAATTCCAGCCAGTACATTTTGGACCGACCTGTATGAACAGAGAAAGTCCATTACGATTTTTTTTGATGATCCAGGCGGATAAGGGTTAAAGCAAAATAACTCCCCTGTGTAACTTTGATGTCACCAGTGGCAGCTCATGCGTGACACCTGCCGTTTGTTGAGGCCATCGAGGAGGCCATGTTATTTTCAGTCCCAGGACTACGGGATGATGATAACGTCATTCTACTGCTTCTTGTCCTGGAACAATGCAGAAAAATCTGTCTGGGCAGTGACTGGAGACGTGGTGACTACATCTCACGGCCACATGAGTCCGATGGGGGACTAAATGGAGGAGGAGGACATTGGAGGCAGAGCATTTTCGGTGAAGTAGTGGAATTTTCTACCCAGGTGACAAAGAGAGGAGGAGCAGCTGGAGGAGGTAGATGGAGATGAGGAAAGACGAGGCCGATGCCCTGCAAGCACCGTGGCAGTATACAGTGAAGATGGACAGGGAGCCCCTCTGAGTCACTTGTGCAATGGCCCGCAGCATGCAGATTTGCCTGCTAGTGACAGCCTGAAAAGTCAGCATCCGGCAGAGGGAATAATTCTGGCTCTCGACCCTATTGGACCCTCGCTGACTGGTCCAAAATGGGAGCCTTTTTCCACTATTGAGATGGAGGACCAAACTCAAATACATAGGGAAATCCTCTGATAGTCAGTTTTGCCGCTGCTATGTGCGGCATCGTCCCTCCTTCTGACAGGTCTGACCGGGGGTTCCTCAGACTCACGTACTACTGCCGCGCAGCAGGGTGGGGGGAAGGTGGCGGGGTAGGAGTCAGTACCAGCTCCATCAGCAGTCAACTAAGGGTTCTGGAGTCACGAGGAGCCAGCTTCCTTCACCCGCCAGTGGAGGAGGTAGTCACCAGCAGCAGGACCTGGAGCAGTCCCTGAAACCAACAGGTGGTGGTTCAGGACTGCACCTGCACCCCAGTTAGAAGAGCCGCTGGACAACTGGGGGCAGTCCCAACCCCAAACTGGATGTGTGGCCGCAACTTGCCGAGTTTTGGCAATGGATAAGCATTCCTCCCGGCCATAGTTGGCATCATAGCGGGTGTTTCAGTGCGGCGGGGCCCATCGTACCCCAAGGAGAACCCGCTTGTCCACGGAAATGGAACGACTGGACCTTTGTCAAATGAATCCAGACCATGGGATCAGGCCAGATTTCCACACACCATGCCTTAGGCGTCAGACTACATCAGCCATGAACGCCTCACCCAAACCTTTGAGAAATGAGTCTGGTTCAAACTACCAGCCCCAGCCACTATCTGATGCCGAGACACCCCCTGATGCCACACACGCCTGACAGTTTCTCCATCTGCCACCAACCATCTTTACCAGGGACTGTATTGCCACCCACCTTCCACACCTGTCATTGTGCCACTTTATGACCTCATGCTGCTGCCGCTGTTGCTGGTGCCGTGACATCCACATTGTGTGTCATTGTGCCACTCTCTGACCTCTCTGTTGCCCCTGCCGGCCATCACCTGCCACTCTCTGTCATTGTGCCACTCTGTTGGCCTACTCCAGTTTTTGCCACCTCCAAAATGTCATTGTTCCACTCTCTGAACTCCATGCTGCTGCCACTGTGCTCCTCCAGACTCTGTCATTGTGCCACTTTATGACCTCATGCTGCCTGCTGTTGTTGCTGGTGCCATGACATCCACACTGTTCATTGTGCCACTCTCTGACCACAGCTGAGTTGCTTCCTGCTGCCGTCACCTCCACTCTCTGTCACCATTGTGCCACTCTGGCCTACTCCAGTTTTTGCCACCTCCAGAATGTCATTGTGCCACTGCCTGACCTCAATGCTGCTTGCTGTCGTGACCTCCACACTGTGTCATTGTGCCTCACTCCCCAACCCGCAATCTCCACTCTCTGACCTCATGCTGCTCTGCTGTTGTTGCTGCTAGCGGTCACCTACACTGTGTCATGTGTGCAAAAAAAGGGAAAAAAAGACACTCTGTGGCCTACCCAATTTTTGCCACCACACCAGAATGTCATGGTGGAGTCAGCGATGAGCGAGTGCCCTTGTGGCTGCTGCCACGTCACCTTCACTCCTCTGTCATTGTGCACTCTGTGGGCGCGAACTACTTTTTGCCACCTCCAGAAGGTACATTGTGCCACGTCTGACTCATGGCTGCGGCGAGTGCGCGGTCACCAGTCCACTCCCTGTCATTGTGCCACGCTGTGGCCAACTTACCTGTTTTGCAACTCCAGAAGTCATTGTGCCACTGCGCCTGACCTCATTCTGCTGTGCTGGTGGCTGCCTGGCTGGTGGTCGGGCCTCCAGCTCCCTGTCAATGACCACTCTGTGGCCTACTCCTGTTTTTGCCACCTCCACACTTGTGTCATTGTGCCATTGTCTCTGACCTCATGCTGCAGCTGGCTGTTGATGCCGTCAACTCACACTGTGTCAATGGGCCACTCTGTGGCCTACTCCTTTTATTGTTTGCCACCTCCAGAATATCATTGTGGCACTTGTCTGACCTCTGCTGTCTGGTTGTGACCTTCCACACTGTGTGATTGTAGCCACTCTTTTTGGCACTACTGCCGCGGGGTTTTGTCACGCGAGTCCAGAAATGGTCCTTTGTGCCACTGTCTGACCTCATGCTTGCTGCTGTGTGCTGTGCCGTGCCCTCCACTCTGTGTCATCTGTGCCATCTACTGTGGCCTACTCCAGTTTTTTGCCACCTCCAGAATGTCATTGTTCCACTGACTGACCGCATGCTTGCTGCTGTCGTGACCGTCCAGGCACGTGGTCATTGTGCCACTCTGTGGCTTACTATACTGTTTTGCCACACCAGAAATGTGCATTGTGCCACGTCTGACCACATGCTGCGAGGGAGCTGCTGTCCGTTACCTCACTCACCTGTGTCATTGTACACACTCTGGGCCTACTACTGTTTTGCCACTCCCTAATGTCTTTTGTCCCCTGCCTGAACCTCATCGCTAGCCTGACCTCCACTCTCTGTCATTGTGCCACTCTGTTGCCTACATCCTGTTTTAGCCACCTCCAGAAATGTCATTGGGCCACGCCTACCTCATGCTACTGCAGTGGCTGCTGCCGTGACCTTCACACTGTGTCATTGTGGCCACTCTGCCTAGTCCTATTTTTGCCACCTCCGAATGTCATTTGTGCCACTGTCTGACCTCCTGCTGCTGTGGCTAGCGGCGTCACCTCAACACTCTGTCACTAATGTTGCCACCTGAGCTCTCAGCTTGTTTTTTTCCAGCTTTCGCTGCCATGACTTTATCAGGCTACATTCCCGCTTGCGTTTTTCGGTCAGCTTTGCCCTCTTAAGGGCCCAGGGAATTTTATAGTAAAGCGATTCTAAGAGCGGCGGCACTCATCTGCGTGTCATACTAAAACACAACATTGTATGAAGACCAAACCAAGCTCCCTCTGCATATTTAAGCATGGCACAACGTTCTACAGCACCCTGCAGGCTCTGTGCATCCTGAAAAAAAGGCCTTTTTTAACGCGATTCGTGCCGAAGTAATTCGGGATGATGTAATTTTTGTTGGAAAATTCGGCGAAGTGACCGAACCGAATTTTTGAGAAATTCGCCCATCTCTAGTTATAACAGGCATTTTTTCTTCACAATTGTCAACAGTGGCCGAAAGGTCCTTTTTCAAATTTTTGGGGGCATGCTGCTGTCAAAAAACACCTATAATCCAGGTCCTATTCCCAAATATGTTTTTAAAAAGACTTTGGCTACTTTTATTGAGTGTTGTAAAGGTAATTTTTGCTGCTTTTGGCTTCAAGCAGCTGGAAAAAACAGCGCTATTCAAGGTTCTATTCAAATAAATCTTGTTTCAAATACTCATTTCTTGCTGCTATTTTTACTCTCTGTGTCCATAAGGGCATTTCGGCTGGTTTTGGAGTCAGGCTATTGTGAAAGGTGTGCCAGGGTTGTAAATTGGGCTGTACTCTGGACAGTGGCCCTCTGCTTTTCTCGATATACATACGTATCTACAAGAAGGGTGACATTGTGCACATTAAGGGTATGGGCACCATAGAAAAAGGCATGCCACCTAAATGCTATCATTAATGGCAATACTGCCAGGATCTACAATGTGAAACAGCATGTTATTGGTATAATTGTGATCAAGCAGATACATGGTACAACCCTTGTGCAAGAATCAATGTTCATATGGAGCACATTCGCCACCCCAAGAACCCATTTCCTCCAGCACGTTGAGTAAAACAGGAAAAAGAAAGCCAAGAAAAGGGGCACCTGGCTGAAACAGGAGCGTCAACCACCAACGTTTCCAAGTGAAGCTCAATTGGTCCGCACTCATACGTAGGGGCAAGCGCTCTCGTAGAGGCAGAAATTTCTCAAGCGCTACCCAGGTCTTGACTGTCTCCTGAGAAAGGATTGTGGTCTTAGCTAACACTTCCGCTTCCGCACTCTGCTTCAGCCTGACTGTTTTCGTTGCTGCGTCATAAGGGCATTTTTGCAGTGTTAATAGATGACTGACGCCAGCCCTGGTTCTCACCGCACCCAAAGTAAGTCCAGCCCTGCTAGCTGAGCCTGCGTGTTAATAGATAACACACGTCAGCCCGGGCTCTCACCGCACCCACTGTAAGTCTGGCCCTGGCAGGTGAACCTCCGTGTTAACAGATGACTGATGGCAGCCCTGGCTCTCACCGTTAGGGGCCATCAGGAGAGCTTCAAATTTCTCTAAAAAATAAGATTTTTAAAAAGTTAATTTCTGCAAGGTAATGTGGTGTCAAAAAGGGCTCCAATGCTGGACACAAATTGCACAATTTGAGGCTTAAAATTTTCTGGGGCTGTCACTATGGGGTTACATCATCTGATCTCCTAGAGAGACTGTCCCTAATCACTGAAGAAGGATTTGGAGGAAAAATTAAACCAATGAATTCATTGGCCGAATCACTCTCAGAAGCCAGGAGGGCAAATGTCTTCTCAACTAAGAACTGTTTTGGGGATCATTAGGGCATTTTTATTACTTATGGGGTGTGTTAATGAATTAACACATCTACACATGTAAAAAATACCTTTTAAACTGCAGGGAGGGGTGTATGTTGTATGTTATCACACTTGAAAAAAAAGCAAAATGATAATAATGTAAAACTATAAATAAAACTTCCCAAAATAATTTCCATAAACGAATGTCAGTTACCCAAAAAATATACTAAGTGACAGCCCACCTACAAAATAGCATAGTGCCACTTTGTGATCTGTGGGTCAAGCAGGTTTAGGGGTCATGCTGTGGTACAGGACAAGTATAGTCAATGTCCAATTCAACTAAAATGGTGATTCAAAGACTACTTTCTTCCGGCACTTTTTCATCTGTGGGTCATGCGGGTGTTGGGGTCATGCTGCGGTCCAGGACAGAGATAGTCAATGTCCATGTCAACTAAAATGGTGGTTCAAAGACTACTTTCTTCAGGCAATTTTTATTCTGAGGTTCTATCAAGGGCATCTTTACTGGTTTTGGGGCATGCCACTGTAACCGAAACCAATAGTAAAGGTCTTATTGACAAAATGCTTATTTGCTGCGCTTCAAGGCCATCAAAATGAACAGCGGTTACTGGGTGTTTACACCCTCCTTTATCCACATTCCAAATCAAAAGTCAACAATTTCCTTCAACCCACTTGACAGTAGAATGCAGGAATTTGACACAGGCCTCACTGACCAACTGGGGACATCTGTTGCGTCTGCTTCACGTTCTAATGTCACAGTGGAACAACGTCAGCAATGTGCCAGCAATAGAATGGGAAGTAACCGTAGCCGTTAGCAGCAGCAGAATTGGAAAAATAGTTTTTTTTAAAAATAGTCAATTTCTTATTGCGAATTTTTATTCTGAGGGTCCATAAGGGCATTTTTTGGTGGTTTTGGGCTCAGACTACTTTAAAATGGATGCCAGTAGTGGCAATAGGGCAGTATTCCTGCCAGAGTCCAGAGTCAAAAAGATGCCCGGTGATATGTTAAAAATAGGAAGTAGTAATGGGTGGGCACCCCATTTGATTTAGCTGCATGTGGCCATGAAATGGTTAATAGATGTCCCTGGCTCTCACAGCACCCACTCTAAGGCCTCGTTCCCACTGCTTATTTTGCCGCAGATTGGCGCCGTAATGCGCGCCAGATTTGCGCTGCAGTAAGGCGCCAATCCGTCGGAGTCATTTCGGTAATCCACTGCTCTCATAGAGAAAAGTGGATTCCGTCGCTCCTCCCTGCTCGGCGAATCCGCCGCGGGGGGAGAAAGTGACATGCACATTATTTACGGCGCGTACGTGCCGTAGATAATGCATTGTCTATGGGCCGGGGAGTGGCGCCCCCGCCGAGCTCCGGCCCCGCCCCCGTCCCGCCCCTTATCCACGCTGGATTTGTGAGCGCAATACGGCTCAAAAATCCGTCAGGAATAAGCCGTGTGAGCATGGCCTAACTATGGCCATGCCAGCTGAACCTCCGCGTTCCCCGTTGGGACATTCTTGCTGCTTCCAGCACCACATATATGACAAGTTGTGGTGCAAAAAGTGATAGGGGTCTCCTGCCAGTTCCTATGTGCCATTTCCTATACCGATGTCTTGTTTTGTGTGAAAGGGGCCCTTTCGCAGCTGCTACCGCTGTATCTGCTGTGGATACGCCGTCCTCATGTTTCGGTTAGCCATTGAACATAATGAATTATTTTAGCATATGAATTTTTTTCTGTGACTTTTATAGCCTAATTGTCTTGCCTAAGATGTAGCACATATCCATTTTACTGTTGTGGATGTTAATTCCAGCTTCTCCTCTTTCACCTGTTTGGGTGTAAGAATGAAGCTGTTGTTCCTCTCCCATAGACTTTAGTGGTCATCGGCGATAATCGACTATCGACTATCAGCCTTTGACATGATAATTGCCGATATCGACTATCGACGCGATAACGATTGTTGACACAATCGCTCATCACTAATTGTTGACTTTCCCTTTTGTTCTGCATATGGTCCAGACCTCCATGATAACTTCTCCCGGCACCACTCATCCTTGCATATTTGGACACAAATATCTTAAAATCCTCACTTTTCCAGAACCTCCCTTGCTGTCCCCCACCCCTGTACAAAAACTTCCCAGAGGTGGTAGAGCGGATACAGGCCATAACTTAAAGGCACAGTCTTCTAGAGAGGAGGAACAGAGGATTTATCCCCTGGAGATTGTGTTACAGCTATGGCCTTTTCCACTCAGATTCATTTTACCAGGTAGGTAGACCCTATTAGATAGGTTGGTAGGCCAAAGATATGTAGGTAAGCAGTAGTTAGGCCACAGGTAGGTAGGCAGTACATAGGACTCAGGTAGGTGGGCCACATGTAGGTAGGTAGTTTGGTCCTAGGTAGGTAGGAAGTAGTTAGGCCACAGATAGGTAGATAGGTCCCAGGTAGGTAGGCTACAGGTAGGTAGATTGGCCCTATGTAGGCAGTAGTTAGGCCCCAGTTAGGTAGGCAGCCCCAGGTAGCTAGGTAGGGCGTAGGTAGGCCCCAGGTAGCTAAGAAATTTGTTACAAGGCCCCAGGTAGCTAGGTAGGCAGTAGATAGGCTACAAGTAGCCTGTTGGTGGGTCCCAGGTAGCTAGGTGGATAGGCTAAAGGTGGGGCCCACCTAGGTAGATAGGCTATAGGTGGAACCCACATATGTAAATAGATAGGTAAATAAGCTATATGGGGCACTAATAAGGCAGGCAGGGTTTGGTAGACTATAGGGGGCCCATATAGGTAGGCAGGGTTTAGGTAGACTTTAGGGGGTCCATATAGGTAGGCAAGGTTTAGGTAGGCTGTAGGGGGCCATATAGGTAGGTAGGCAGGGTTTAGGTAGGCTATAAGGGGCACCGTACATACAGGCAGGGTTTAGGTAGGCTAAAGGGGGCCCTTGTAGCTAGGCAGGGTTTAGGTAGGCTATAAGAGGCCCATATTGGTATGCAGAGTTTAGGTAGACTATAGGGCCCATATAGGTAGGCAAGCAGGATTTAGGTAGGCTATATGGGTCCATATAGGTAGGAAGTCAGGGTTTAGGTCGGGTATAGGGGCCCATATAGGCAGGCAGGGTTTAGGTAGGGTATAGGGGCCCATATAGGTAGACATGCCGGGTTTAGGTAGGTTATAGGGGCCATATAGATAGATAGATAGATAGGCAGGCAGTGTTTAGGTATGGTATAGGGGCCCATATAGGTAGGCAGGCAGGGTTTAGGAAGGCTATAGGGGCCATGTAAGTAGGTATGCAGGGTATAGGGGCCTCATATAGGCAGGGTTTAGGTAGGCTTTAGGGACCACATAAGTACGTAGGCAGGGCTCAGGTAGCTATAGGGGCCATATAGGTAGGTAGACAGGGTTAAGGTAGGGTATAGGGGCCCCTTATAGGCAGGCAAGGTTTATTTAGCTATATAGATAGTTAGGCAGGGTTCAGGCTTCATTAGAGTAAAAATAAGAAAGAAATAACTTACTCGCCTGACCACGATCCCTCAGTGCGAAGCTCCTGGCCATTCTCTGTGCTCGGCATGATGTCTTCGCACCGCCCATGTCAGCACTGAGGGCCTGCGCCTTGTAAGCGTAAGGCCTTGGGCTTTAGGCTTACCTGATGACATAACTTTCAATACCTCATTCTGAAGCGATCAATGAAAAGCAACAATTGTTCTAAGAACCTAACATAATCACTGCTTAGACTTATTAAACAAGGCAATGATTGTTTTACATGTGGGTGGCATGGCAATTGTATCAGAGTTTTCATAGTTTTCATAGATGTCTGCTTCCTGTAACCACTAGTAATTAACCTGTCACTGTCTTCTATGATTAGACATCCAAACACCTGTTTTGATTGCTCCTATAATTTGCTGTAAACTCAACTATAAATCATTGACATTTAAGACATAGAGAGAAAATGTTATTCAGACCCAAAACAGATGATCAAAACCCTGTCTATGAATCTTGACGAATTGTGGGTTCAATGACCCCTTAACATACAATAACAATTAGTTTCATGGTGACCATAGTATGTTAAAACCATTGTAGTGTACTGTATAGTCTACAGCCAAACAGCACAAACTTCACCATAGAACTGTGATGCTGATTGGCTGTTGGAGACTTAGGAAATCTGTGCGGATTGGCTGAAGATAGCAGCCAATCAGAAAAGTGCTGGCTGTTTAATGAACACATAGATTGTCTGTGGCTGTTTCGTATGATATATTTCTCTTCAGAGGCCAATTAAACACATACTGTACATATCTGATATTGCCAATTTATGCCTATACAAAAACGTACATGACACGTCAGTATAAAAACAAAATTGCTATTATCTCACATTAAAACACAAACAAAACTGAACGATAAAACGCATATTGTACATAGTAGTACCAATATAGAAGCTATGTATATAGAAATATCACAAAGGTGACATGTATGAATGGGGCTGCGTGAGTTTTCTGCCGTACCAAAAAGCTGACATAGCCCTGTTCTATAGACGTATGAGCAGCTGCATTCCAAACTTTGGCACAATCGGCATCGGCCTTGACACTTTATAATGCGTCAAAGATTTGGAGGCGTTCTGGGGGCAACGAACCACATTTGTAGAATTAGAGACATTTAAGAATGTTTGACGCCAAACATAGGCGCATAACTGTTAGAACTGCCCTACCAAGTTAAAGGTGGTCTGCCTGAGTTGTTGTAGTGGAGTTACGATATTCCAGTATGTATGAACTGTAGAAGAACAGGCTCATACATTCTGGTGCATTCTACACTGCCTTTAAGCTACAGTGCGGAAAAAAAGTATTTAGTCAGTCACAAATTGTGCAAATTCTCCCACTTAAAAAGATGAGAGAGGCCTGTAATTTACATCATAGGTGGACCTCAGCTATGAGAGACAAAATGAGAAAACACATGCCGAAAATCACATTTTCGTCTAATTTGGAAAGAATTTATTTACAAATTCTAGTAGAAAATAAGTATTTGGTCATCTACAAACAAGCAAGATTTCTGTCTCTCACAGACCTGTAACTTCTTCTTTAAGAGGCTCCTCTGTCCTCCACTCATTACCTGTAGTAATGGCACCTGTTTGAACTTATCAGTGTAAAGGATACCTGTCCACAACCTCAAACAGTCGCACTCCAAACTCCACTATGGTGAAGACCAAAGAGCTGTCGAAGGACACCAGAAACAAAATTGTAGCCCTGCATCAGGCTGGGAAGACTAAATTTGCAATAGGCAAGCAGCTTGGTGTGAAGAAATCAACTGTGGGAGCAATAATTAGAAAATGGAAGCCCCTCAATCTGGGGCTCCACACAAGATCTCACCCCGTGGGGTCAAAATGATCACAAAAACGGTGAGCAAAAATCCCAGAACCACATGGGGGGATCTAGTGAAGGAACTGCAGAGAGCTGGGACCAACGTAACAAAGGCTACCATCAGTAACACACTACGCCGCCAGGGACTCAGATCCTGCAGTGCCAGACGTGTCCCCCTGCTTAAGCCAGTACATGTCCGGGCCCATCTAAATTTTGCTAGAGAGCATTTGGATGATCCAGAAGAGTATTGGGAGAATGTCATATTGTCAGATGAAACCAAAGTAGAACTGTTTGGTAGAAACACAACTCGTATTTGGAGGAGAGAGAATGCTGAGTTGCATCAAAGAACACCATACCTACTGTGAAGCACGGGGGTGGCAACATCATGCTTTGGGGCTGTTTCTCTGCAAAGGGACCAGGACAACTGGGGCTATGTATCGTGAGATTTTGAGTGCAAACCTCCTTCTATCAACAAAGGCATTGAAGATGAAACGTAGCTGGGTATTTCAGAATGACAATGATCCCAAGCACACTGCCATGGCACACTGCCAAGGTACAGCAAGCATCATTGAAATATAGTAATATAATCTAGTGAGCTTGTAAACAGCAGTAGTAAGGAGCCAATTGTTTTACATAACAATACAAATCTTGAGGAAAATAAATAACTAAATATATACTGTATATATATATATATATATATATATATATATTATATATGTATATATATATTATACTATATATATATATATATATTATATATATATATATATATAAGTATATATATATATATATATATATATATATATATATATATACACAACCTGTGTGCAGTTCATATTGTTATGTCTGTGTCAAGATAGCATTAAAGAGGGACAACTAATGGTTAGAGCTTAGTATTCCATATTTGGTATTTGGAGAAATTTATCAGAGCACTCCCTGTGATAGCAAACTTATTTTTTTAAAAGCAAAAGTGATACTTATGGGAGTAATTTGATGTATGACTAGCCATTCAATGCCAGTTATATTCAGCAAAAAGTCATTCTGTGAGTATGTCATGAGTGTTCAGATATTCTTCTGGGTTTAACACATAAAATCATGTTTTGGCATCAAGAAAAACTGAGCAGCACATTTTATCATTAAGATGGTTTTCTCACTACGAACATTAGCTTTTCACATGGAGGGACAGGTTATTGAAGACTTTTTTCAAATACATAAGTCTTTTAAATTTAACTTGGTCATGAGATAAGAGATTTTATCTGCTCTGAGAGAACACAAGTTTCTCTGGTTACGTCCATAATCTTCCTTCCTGATTAGACAGAAAGAAGGAAATGACCTCACCATGGATGGAGCTCACTCCATCAGACTGATCATCTCTAACAAGATTAACTTTTGGTTACTGATAAGCAATTGTTTTCACATGTAGCTTTGTTTACTGAATATTAAATCTCCTATACTTACATTTTTGTAATGTCTCAGCTAATTACAGAGTAATCAAATATGCTAATCACTGCTATAGAAACACTCTGATCCTGATGAGACAAAGGATATAAAGCTGCTTGTGACACAGTGAAACATCATGGTTTTGCAAAAAACTTCAGGTTGGATCAAAACAGTAAGATGAAAATATTGTATCTTTACATGAAAAGCAGGACATGAATCAGAGACAATGGTTTAAGTTAGGATAGTTAAGCATTTGTGAAGTAAGTATGGTGTGGTATATAGAGGTAAATGGTATAGTGCCCATATTTAAGGGAAACCAGTTTTGGTGTCTCAAAAGCTAAGGGCCATTGTATATCCATCAAGTCACCTACATCCATTTTCCACATCTCTCTCTTTTCCTGAAATGGTCTTCAACTATGCTGCCCAGAGAGTATCAAATGTCAAAAATATATGTGGCCTCTATCAGGTGGTAAAGTAAATATTGGCATTGGAATTAAATCCTGAAACTCCAGCATAATAAATTGAGAATGTAAGGAATGCTGGATTTTGAGATACTGACAAAAATGATTGAATGGATATGGTGTGTAATGGATATGTTTCTATAAAATATAGTTAAAATGGTAATTATAGCATTAGAAAATTTAAAAATATGTAATTACTGTTTCTTTTCTTCTTTCACCACCCAAGAAAGGGATCATTCAACTTCACAAAGAAAAAAACTTTAAATGGTTTAAAATAACAAAAAATGTGCTCAACTTTTTAATCCACTGTTGATCCAGCATTGAAGCTTAGGTGGTTGTTCTGGTTTTTGTTGGCATCCATTTGGCATGTGACTGCTGCAGGCAAAACTTCTAAAGGTAAGCTGAAACAGGACAGGTATGCTGTAGATTTTGAAACAGAAGATTCACATGCGGAAAGTCTACCACGTAATATAGCAGCACCAAAGTGAATAAGATTTTAGGAAATCTCATCAAAACACTGCAGAAAAATGTGCCTGTAATAAGCATGGAACTTAAAACATGTCATTTTGTGCTGCAGATATGCTGTACATTTGTTGCAGACTTTCTCCATTGACTTATGCTGGCAATTAGAGATGGGTGAATTTCTCAAAAATTAGATTCACCGAGTTCACCGAATTATTCTGCAAAATTCGTTTCTTTCGACCCGAATTTATTTGCGGCGAATCACATTAAAAAACAGCTATTTCCTGGCTCCAGAGAGCCTGTAGGGTGTTGTAGAACGTAGTACCATACTCAAATATGCATAGGGAGCGTGGTTTGGTCTTCATACAATGCTGTATTTTAGTATGAAATGCACATGACAGCCGCCACCCTTAGAATCGCTTCACTCTTCAATTCTCTGGGCACTTTCAGGGACAAACTGACCAAATAACTGAAGTGGGAACGAAGCCTGACAAAGTCATGTCAGCGCCAGCTGGAAAGAACCGAGCTGAGGGCTAAGATACTACAATAGTGTCAAGGAACACAATAGTAGGTTCCTGGAGCCGGCACAGGTCACAGCACAGTAAGGGGATGTCACAGCAGGGGTCACTCCAGAAGGCCAGAGCTTTACACTGTCAACAGATGATTCCATGGAATATGACAGAACCTGTTCTGTTAAACACTGATACATGTAGAAGCCCCCAGAATGAGTGGAGAGGATGTCGGCAGTAAGTTTGCGTTGATATCACTGATCATTTTGCCCTTCCTTTCATCCGTCATTGTCCGCTTTCAATCGGTCAATAATCCATCAGCATTGCTAAAGCTAAAAACAAACAGGAGTCGATCCAAAAAAAAGGAGATGACCAGTAAATGGGATATTTGTATGTCTTCTGTATCTACTCCTGCTTTAGGCTAGCTAATCATCAGACAATCCTGATCCTTTTCATTCCTTCTGACAGATGAAAAGAAAGGGAAAACCAAACATAGTGTCTACGTCATAGAGTGGTGGAGGGTGGAAACAGCATTAGGAAACCACAGGGTGTTCCAGTGAGACAGTGGTCAGTTGGTAGCAGCATGAGTAGGCCACAGAGTGGCTCAATGACAAATTCTGGAGGTGGCAGCAACATCAGGAGCCCACAGAGTGGCACAATGACAGGTGGAGGTGGGGGGCAATTCCAGTCACTGGTAAAGATGGTGGGAGGCACATGGAGAAACTGGCAGCAGATATGTGGCATCAAGTGATTGGCAGCATCAGAATAGTGGCTGAGGCAGGTAGTTAGAATCCAGACTAAGTTCTCAGAGTTTTGGTGAGACGTCATGGCTAATCTAATCTGATGCATAAGGCATTGGTGTGTGGAAATCCTGGCCGGTCCACGCTTGATTCATCTTGACAAAGGTCAGTCTCTTCACATTTTGGGTGGACAAGCGGGTTCTCCTTGGGGTAACGATGGCCCCTGCCGCACTGAACACCCGCTCTGATGCCCCACTACTGGCCAGGTAGGACAGCTTCTCCAGTGCAAACTCGGCCAGTTGCGGCCACACATCCAGTTTGACTGTCCAGTAGTGTTGAGCGATTACGTTGGCCATCGACCTCGGTCGATGGTCGATAGTCGAACATCATCTACAAGATATTCACACTTAGGTTATAAAAGCCAGAGAAACAAAGTCACAGACCATTCACTATCCCTGTCTTGCACCACAGCATGACCCTTAAACCTGCATGACCCCAGATTAAAAAGTGCCAGAAGGCAGTATGATTTGAACCATCATTTTACTTGAACTGGACATTGAACATCCCTGTCCTGGAACGCAGCATGAGCCCCAAACCTGCATGACCCCCAGATTAAAAAGTGCCGAAAAAGGAGTCTTTCAACCACCATTTTAGTTTCACTGGACATTCACTATACCTGTCCTGGGCCACAGCATGAGCCCCAAACCTGCATGACCCCAGATTAAAAAGTGCCGGAAAAAAGGAGTCTTTCAACCACCATTTTAGTTTCACTGGACATGACTATACCAGTCCTGGGCCACAGCATGAGCCCCAAACCTGCATGACCCCAGATTAAAAAGTACCGGAAAAAGGAGTCTTTCAACCACCATTTTAGTTTCACTGGACATTGACTATACCTGTCCTGGGCCACAGCATGAGCCCCAAACCTGCATGACCCCCAATTAAAAAGTGCCGGAAAAAGGAGTCTTTGAACCACCATTTTAGTTTCACTGGACATTGACTATACCTGTCCTGGGCCACAGCATGACCCCAAACCGCATGACCCCAATTAAAAAAGTTCCGGAATAAGGATCTTTCAACCAAAAATTTTAGTTTCACGGGACATTGACTATACCTTCCTGGGCCACAGCATGAGCCCCAAACCTGCATAACCCCCCAAAATTAAAAAGTGCCGAAAAAAGGAGTCTTTAAAACCACCATTTTAGTTTCACTGGACATAACATATCCCTGTCATGGCCACAGCATGACCCCAAACCTGCATGACCCCAGATTAAAAAGTGCCGGAAAAAGGAGTCTTTTCAACCCCCTTTTTTAAAGTTTCACGGACATAACTATCCCTGTCCTGGCCAAACCACCCATAGCCCCAAACCGCATGACCCCCAGATTAAAAAGTGCTGGAAAAAGGAGTCTTTCAACCACCATTTTAGTTTCACTGACAAAAGTCCGGTAGCACTTGCCCCCCCGTATGAGTGCGGACCAAATGAGCTTCCTTGATATACGGTGGTTACGCTCCTGTTCCACCCAGGTGCCCTTTTTCCTTGGAAATTCTTTTTCTCTTTTTACTCAACGTGCTGAGGAAATTGTACTCTGTACTTTGTTCTCTGTCCTTCTCCATACTCCATGTCCCTGAATAACCTACATTTTGGTCAAGTTTTCCTGTACCTCCCTTGTACAATTCAAGGAATTTTTTTTACCAGCTATTTTGTACATGCAAGTTTTTTTTAGTAATTATTAATTCTAAAAACACCATTTGTTTAAAGATATGATGGAATCCCACCATGTCATTTGTTTCCTCTTTTTTTATGTATTAAATGTTGTCCCCAATACAATTTTGCTAGCCATTTAAAGTCTTCTAAAACATGTCATTTTGCAACATGTGTCCATAACATGTCCCTACCTATTCCTGTTTCTGGACAGGCACCATCACCCTTGAGCCACTCTTTGACAGGGGTGAAGACAAATGTCGTAAAACAAAATTTTTTTTTTATAATAGACCTGTAGTATTAGTTGCATTTCACAGCAAAATGCCCCCAAAAATTCAAAACATCACCCATGATCACACTATTGACAATTGTGAAGAACAAATGTCTTTTGATACAACATGCTTTTTTTAGAGTAGACGTATATAGGCTATATGTCAAAGCAAAATGCCCACAAAATTCAAAGCATGACCCGTGAGCACTTTGACATTTTGAAGTACAAATGACTGTTAGAATCAACATTTTTTTATATAGGACCTGTATTCTTCTCATTTTCACGCAAAATGCCCCCAAAATTTAAAACAGACCCATGGACCCTTTTTGACAATTATGAAAACAAATGTCGTTAGAAACAAGCATTTTTTTTATAAGAAGACCATCTAGTAAAGCTGCAGGTCACAGCGAAATTGCCCCCAACAAATTCAAAACAATACCCATGAGCCACTTTTGACAGTTAATTGTGAGAACAAAGTCCTGTTAAAAAACAAGACATTGTTTTTATAATAGACCTGTATAAATGCTCATGTCACAGCAAAAAATGCACCCATAAAATTCAAACATAACCCTTGAAGCCACTTTGACAATGTGAAAACAAAGTCTGTTAGAAACAACATTTGTTTATAAATAGACCTGTATATGGCTGCATTTCAAAAATGAATTTCTCAGCCAGCTGTTAAAAAATGCTGAGGAGAAATTCACTTTAAAGCCACATTTCTTTTTCCAAAGAACATGATGTATTGCTGATCTCACAGCAACATGACCCCACAAAAATTATCACATATCGACTTATCTCACCACCTATCATAAATTGTGAAGGATAAATGCCACTTTAAAGCCACATTTCTGTTCAAAGGACATGATTAATTGCTGATCTCACAGCAACATACCCCCAAAAATTATATATATGACTCTCAGCCACTATTAATAATGTTGAGGAGAAATGCCACTTAAAGCACATTCTTTCAAAACCATAATTATACTTATCTCACAGCAACAGACCGCAAAGAACCATTGACAAATCGAAACTTCTAAAAGAAAGTGATAAATGAATAAGGTGTTGGTCATGAAACCTTGCTGTCTTTTACAGTCCCTCTCACAGCAAAACTAGCAAAATGAACTGTTGGAAAAAGAATAACAAATTGCAGTAAGAAATGATCATTTTAAGAAAAATATTCAAGAGACCATTTCTGATTATGAAGAGGAAGTGTAAGTAGACCGCAACTAATGTCGTGAGACTTCAGCAATATTGGGGCCACAACATCATCAAGATCCATGCCTGATTCAACGTGATAAACAAACATCCACATATTCTGTTGAAAGCCGATGCGTTTGTCTGTAATGACACTCCACTGTCTGAAGGGTCCGCTCAATATGAACCTGCTGCTTGGCGACGACAACCACCGCTATGTAGCGAGCGAGCTACGGTCCATCGTTCCCATTTTTGGATACCCAAAGTCTATTGGTCTGGAACACATACAAAAACATCTGTTGAACCAATAGTTGTGCACATGATCTACTTAAGCTGGTTCTCTTTGTTAGAATGTTGCCCTGCAATTGCATACTTGTGAGTGTAAATAAAATGCCAACGATCACCCATTAGCTTCTGCCACCTCCTCTGCTGCCGACGCTACTTGGCACACTACTGCTGTCCACGTCACTCCCGATTTGTTCCACCGTGGCATTTGGAACGTGAAGCAACGCAACCACCAATGTCCTCCATTGAGCAATCAGGCACACCCCTCCATTCCTACCTCATTTACTCTATATTTGTTGGAAAGAAAGTGCTCGAGTTTTTTTTGCGTACGCAGGTAACCAGAGTGGCCACCCAGAAACTGGTTTCATTATGAGGCCTTAATCAATCATGTTTGGACGAATTGCATCCCAACACTCCAATTAAGATACCCTTGATTTCCAGCCTCGTCGAGGGCACTAGCAAACTGATCTTTCCCATCTCCTCCTCCCCCTCAAATTCGCCCAACCTCTTTCCAAGCAGGAACGCTAACTAGTGTCGAGAATACCTCCCTCCGCCGCTGCCTCCCACACATTCAACACAGCCCTACTTAGCCCGAATGAATGCACCTTGAATCTGATCGCCACCTTCAATAGTCCTGACCCAAACCAACTTCCTAAAGATGACCGATGAAATTGTAAACTGTCGGCCCTTTGAATTTTGACGAAAAAGCTCCGTTCCCGCATCTGTGTTCGCTCCCGCGCCTCTTCGCTCAGAACCTTTGTTTTCAGATGTCCAATGTATTGTTCCATAAACTAAGATCCACCACATTCTCAATGCCTGACAAGGCAGGTCCCACTGACCTTTGTGGTGCTTCTTCAAACTGCAAGAGTGTAAGCCTTCACCTGCCTCCAACTCTCGTGGCTCAACGACCCGAGTCCCACCGCTCTTGTCAGCGCCATGTTCACACTCGTACTGGCAATAAGTGGCATTGCCTCTGCCTACTAATCCTGGAAGCATGAAGAAGGGTGAATACCCGCGTGTTGCCACGTCAACAATGAGAACCGTTGAACGGGAAGGCGAGCTGACCTCCACCATGCCAGGTCGGAAACGAAGCAGGGTGCGAACGCGAAGTGCGAACTAACGTTAGAGCCTTCCTCACAGCATCCAACCCGGTAACTCTTAGAAATTTCTCTGGACGACAAGTTTCATGACATGTACCATGCAAGGGGAATTTGTGCTCCACCTACCGGATCTTAAGGCGGCCCACAGATTTCCCCGTAATCGCCACACCACCTTGCCTCACAAGTTTTTGGCACCCAGCCAACGCATCGAATCTGGTTGCGGAGAGCCGTCCACAAAAGCTCCTGACTTGTGTGGAACGTTCCTCTCAAGACAGAATTAATTTCAAACACGCCTGGTTTACTCTGGGCACGTATTGCCTCCGATAGGGACCAGTGGGGGAAAGAACCCTGCACCGACACCCTGCGTTTATTTGAAGAGCGAAGCGCCACCTAGAGAGCCACCGACACCCCCAGACACATCCACCCACTCCACCCATGGACTGTCACAGAGAAATACGCCTTGCCGTGGCTTACTATCATGTGTTCGGTGTCAATTGACGTTTCCCGCCAAGATACAGACGGTCCTGCAACTGACTATCCCTTGCATGCGTGTGTCCCACACTGAAGGACACCTCTCTCGTACCTCTACCTCCATGTTCCCTACCCCCCCTCTTGCTCCTTTACCAACCTGAAATTTCGCGTCCATGTTCCGAAAAATAAAATTGAGAAGGTAATGGAAAGTTTTGGAAAGCTCTTATTAAAAGACAGCAAATCACAGCTAGTCCAAATCGCTCAACATCAAAACAAATTGCTGGATTCCATTTAACTGCAAAGTAATCAATCAACAGAACTGCCTTGGCCAAAGTGAAATACAACGTATCAGAAAAAATATTCGATAATAAAAGGTTCTTGGCACCTATCAATTCAACCTGTGTACTACAAAATTGCTGATTCAAATTTAAACTGCAAATAGATCAATCAACAAAGCTGTAGGGCGCCAAAGTAAAAAACACGTATCTTAATTATTCGATAATAAAAGTATTATTTGGCTCCTATCTATTCACCTGTGGTAACTACACAATTTCAGGATTCAAATTTAACTGCAAGGTGCTCTATCAACAAATCCTGAACTGACAAAAAAGATGCAAAAAACATGAATCTGTAATGTAATTCGATAATAATAGGTATTTTTTGGCACCTTTCAATTCACCTTGGTAACTACACAATTGCTGGATTCAAATTTAACTGAGCAAGGGTGCTCTAATCATAAATCTGGACTGGGCAAAAGTGCAAAACAACGTAACTGTAATGTATTCGAATTAAGAAAAGTATTTTTTTGCACCTTTCAATTCACCTGTTGATGACTAACAAAATGCTGATAATCCACATTTAAGTGCAAGTGCCTCAATGAACAAAGCTGTATGTGCCAAAGTAAAAAACACGTATCGGTAGATGTATCGAGTAATAAAAGTTATTTCTGGCAACCTATCAATTCACACCCTGTTGACTACAAAAGTTGCATATTGTCACATTTAAATGCAAGTCCGCAATAACAAAGCTGTAGTGCCCAAAGTGAAAAAACACGTATCTGTAATGTATTCGATAATAAAAGGTATTTTTTGGCACCTATCAATTCACCTGTGAACTAGCACCATTGCTGATTTCAATTAACTCGAGGTGCTCTATCAACAAATCGACGGGCAAAAGTGCAAAAAACACTATCTGTAAAAAATGTATTCGATAATAAAAGTATTTTTGGCACCTTCATATTCACCTTGTGACTTACAAAATTGCAGTATTCAACATTCTTAAGTGCAAGTCCTCCAAAACAAAGCCTGTAGTGCGCCAAAGTCAAAAAAACTTGTACTTAATGTATTCGGATAATCAATGTATTTTTGGCACCAATCAATTCACCTGGTGTAACACAACAATGCTGAATTCAAATTTAACTGCAAGTGGCTCTATCAACAAATCATGGACTCAAAAGTCAAAAAACACGAGCTGTAATTATTCGCAATAAAAGTATTTTTGGCACCTTTTCAATTCACCTGTGGTGACTACAAAATTGCAGTATTCACAATTAAGGCAAGGTGGCCTCATGAAACAAAGCTTATGCCCAAAGCAAAAACATAACACTATCTGAAAATTTATTCGGATTTTAAAAAAAAATTATAAAAACAAAGGTATTATTGAGCACTATCAACCCTGTGCTGACTACAAAATTTCGGATTCTAATTTAACTGCAAGGTGGAATATATATCAACAAATGGTGGATGCAAAATTGAAATGAAAACACCTCATCTAATGTAAATGATAATACCCAGTGATTTTTGCACTAACAAAGAGACCTCATTACTAAAAAATGTGTATCCAATATAAGTTCAGGCTGCCCATATTCGAAATATTTCAATAGAAAACTTGTTAATAATAACAGCTATTGCAGTGCAATGTCTACACTAAGTCTTGGTGAACTTTTATCCATAGTTTTTTTATAGACTTTCTGTTTCGCCTCCTGCGGCCCTACCCTCCGCTCCCGCCCCCACCCTACTTTACAGCGGTAGATGCTCCTTTAAAATTCTCTACTAACACATAAAAGTCTATCCAATCTATCTAATCTAACTAAGTTGTAAGATCCAGCCTGAACAGTAGACTTTCTCTGTGAAAAATAGAATAATTTCGCTAGCTGTTTGACACAGGCAAGCGCACGTCCTACTGCCTCTGAAGAACGCTGACACACTGAGCTGAACAAAGCCTGTTCTAATTGTAAAAACGAGTCATGTGATTTTTCCACATCGCAACCATAACACAATCCAGTCGACATCGCACACACATCTCACCCTGCATCTATTCTGTAACTGATTTGCTGGCCGCCAAAATGACAGAACGCCAAAATGCCGATGTTAATAGAGATCACAAATTTTAACCTAAATTATCGCATGATCTAAAAAATTTCGATCAACATAAAAAAACTTGAAAACTGTGCCGATTTCCACTTTGTCGATAATAATACGCATCAACACTACTTCAAGTAGCCAGTTGGATCTTCTAACTGGGTGCAGAGTGCTGTGCAATAGCCACCACCTGCTGGTTCAGGGCTGCTCCATTCTCTGCCTGCTGATACGTCTCCTCATAGCGGTAAGGAAATATGGCTCATCCAACGACTCAACTTAGCTGCTGCTGTGAGCTGGGTACGTGCTCCTACCCCCCCCACCTACCCACACAGGCTGTGGCAGTGGTTATGGTGAACATAGGACCCCCCCGTCAACCTGTCAGAGATGACTATGGCGCACATAGGCAGCAGCCAACTAGCACATTGATTCTAATTAGTACGCCCAGTTTTCTTTTTCTCCTCCTTCTCCCATATCTGAAAAAAGGCTCCCATTTTGGACCGTAGCGAGGTCCAAGAGGTGGAACAGAATCATCCCTCTGCCGGATGGTGACTATTCGGCTGTCCACTACCAGCAAATCAGCATGCTCGGGCCATCTGCGCAAGTGACTCTGAGGCTCCCTGCCCCCTCCATCTCCACTGTATACTTTTCGTGATCTTCTGGTCACTTCCTCTACTTCCTCATTTTCCTCCTCCCGCTGCTCCTGCTCCACAATCTCACTGTAACCTGAGTAAAAAACCACTCATTTCGCCAGACACTGCTTGTGCTCCCAATGCCCTCCTCCTCCTCCAGTTTAAGCCCCCACCGGACTCATGTGGGCCCGTGAATGCGGTCGCCACAGTCTCCATCCCCCTTCCAGAACAATTTGCAGCATCTGTCTTTCCAGGACATTGAAGAAGTGAATGGATGTATTCATCCCATAGTCTTGGCGACTGAAAATTACATGCCTTTTCAAAGGACCACTGTCTGACATCAAAATTACAACAGGAGTTCTCCTTCCCCTGGATCATCAAAAATCGTAAATGGATGGCCTTTTCTCTGTTCATGAGTTCGGACCAACATATTGGAACCCGGCCACCTTACACTTTCTGCCCCAATAGCTACATATACACAATGTTCATCTCCTCTGGTGTCTTAGCTAAAAACTGCCACACTGCCGCGTAGTGATTTTACCACCAGACGCTTCCGCACTGATTGACTACTTACTGCTGCTGCCTCTCTGAGCCCATTGTTCCCGCTACTTTCTGGACCTATAGCGAAGAGGTTTTCTACCCCGTGGTCTTTGGTCCCGAACTCACACTGCTGCACCCCTGACCCTCCCGGCCACACCTACTACTTTCTCTGCAGCCGACTGTCCGTGGGCAAGTTGACACCCTCCTCTCCTTACGATGTTGTATGGAAGCCTTGCTTCACACCACTCCCCAAGTGCATCGTGCCTACATCAGCATCGATTAGTGTTTGATTGTCACTGCTGTCCTCCTCAAAGTCTTGGTATCAGAGGCTACTCTCTCACAACATAACCCCCATCACTCTCGCACATCAATACCTTTGGCCGCCCTACTGCAAGAAGCAGGGGAAATGTCTGCCCCACCTCTTCGCTACCAAGTACTGCTGAATGTCCGTAAAATTGTTCGTCTTCGTTGTAAGATCACAGAGCACCCCAGACCACATATTAGTTTTCTCTGGCTAAGAGGAACTGAACAGGACAGAAGAGTTGAGACAGGTAAGCTGTTGACCTATCCCGGCCATCCAACAAAGGGTTGTGGTCTGAACGAACCCACTGAAATCTTGCTGTGTTTGTCAGATGTCATCTGGATGAAGTTGATGACCTATCAACCATTCAAGAACCCTGGGTTGGTGGTCAACACTAGCCAGCAAGATGACAACAAGCAGTTCTACCTCCACCGAATCATCCTGCTCAACGTCCATTTATGTGCTGCACCTGTGTCCTGCTCCAGAACGTTTTTCCACTCTCCACCACAATGTTAGAGACTGACACCTCTCTGTCTGAAACAACTGATTTGTTAAAAATTTACAGACTCTGTTTTACTGAAGATACCTGTTTATGATAAATACACACCCTTATTTTACATCCAAATGAACCCACTACAACAGGCCTAAATTATCCTTGAACATTAAATACCCTACAGAATATACAGATAAATTGAGGTGTATATTGTAAAGAAAAAACCCTGTATTTTACTGCAAATAACCCACTAACATCAGGCTAAATTAATCCTTGGATTATTAAATACCCTACAGAAAAGAACGATGAAATTGATGCGTATATTTGGGCAAATTACAGACCCACTCCTGACTTTAGGAAGAACACTCCACAAACTTCAAACAAAATGAAAACGCAGTAGTATATCAAATATGTACAACTGAACCCAAAGCAGTTTTTTTTATAATGACTCTAAAGCAGCAGATACGAACAGCTGGTTTGAGGTAGAGGTGTGCAACTGACACATTCTTCTTGTGGTCATTTCCCCCCCAAGTTCACTGATAAAAACAGTTTTGTTTTATAACGAGTTCCAATAGAGCAGCACAAAACTTATCAGGACAGACTGTGAGAAGTGTGAGTGTGAGATCTCCGTATTTATAGGGGTCATGACCTCATAAAAGCCCTCGGACGCTGGTTGGCTTTAATGTCTGCACATGTCCAGAGGTGTTCCTATCTCTTCCTCCCAGAGTTCTACGCCACGTGTCACGCCCCATTGCTCGCGCCATTTTAACACATAAAAAAGACCTTTGTTCCCGCGAATCACCCTATAACTTCGGCTTTGTGCAAACGAAGTTTTTCCTGAAATTCTAAATGAATTCCACTTCGTTAAATCGATTCCTCATTCTACTGAAACCCTTTTGTTTTTGTCAAAAAATTTAAAGGGGGAAACCCACTGCAGAAATCCCTGCAACCAATTTCTCGTTTTTTGCAGCTTTGTCCTCGGGTTTGGGTTTTATTTGGTTTTATTGAAAAAAATCCATGAAAGGCACAGATTCCCATTGAAAACAAAGGAATGTAGATTCCAATCCGAATGAATGGACCTATCCCTTTATGAAGAATTTTTAAGGACTTTTTTACTAAAAATGCTATGTAGATTAATTGAAAGAAATTCAGTGCCATCCTTTTTTTGTTGTATCCTAACAACCTCTTTAAAAAACTCCCATATAACCTCCCGGGAAAGTGCATGACATAATATATGTTTAGGAAAGTGAATACAATCCCCTGTAATTGATAAAAAACCCGGGGTTTTAAAAAAATTTAACAAAAATTAAAATTTAAGTTGGCCTCCACGGGTACATATGGATCTTTTTTAACGCTTTTTGCTTCTCAGTTGGGTAGGTTCATTTAAAGGGGGAGACTTCGGGGTGCTGCATGCAAACAAAGATATGTGTTGTTATCTTCAAGCTGGATGTTATTATATTAGCTGCAAATCATAAGATAGGGATCTTGTGAAAATTTAAACAAAAAGGGGAATAAAGCACACAACGGGTAAAACCTTTCAAATTTTTTTTCCAATATGGGGCTTGCTAATAGCTTGGTGTATAGCATTTGAAGGCTAAAATAAAACCCTTTTACAAACGCTATGTACCCCCGTCAATTAACCTTAATAAGCAATAACGGGAATCTTGGCCACCCTTAGGGAATCCACAGTTCTCAAAGAACTCCCCCCCTGGCAAATACCCGAAAATGACATGAAATTTTACCCCGGGGGATATCGCCTGGAAATGCATGCCCATGGGGCCGGCGAGCGTCGACCCCCCGCCCCCGCGCACGGAGCCGGGATAATTTGGGGAAATCCGTCCCTCAATACGCGGGAAAACCGTTAAAACCCCACCTTATTTTTTCCAAAGTTGATAGGTGCACTTTAAGTCTTGCTCCCACTATAGTCATTCCTGATAAAATACAGAAGATACATTCTGTATGAAATTAGCAATCAATACATTTCAAACACAGCTGCGCACATATTTTAATTATTTAATTGAAACAATTGATCCCCAAGCAAATGAAATTACTTATCTATCACCCCTTTTACGTAAACTACAGTAGCTGAACCATCTAATTAAACTTAGATAATATAATTAGATATAATTTTAGAGAAAAATCCAGAAGGTTTAATTTGGTAAAGGTCACTTTGATCTGTTGTCATTCAGTAAAATGTCTGTGAAACCTGCGTGTGAAATTAAACATTTCATACTGGCAGCTTTAGTTTCCACATCACTTTGTTATATTTTATAGTAGTAGACGTATTAATTTTTTAACATTTTAACCTTGAACATTTTGCAAAAAAAATTTTTTTTTAAAAAAAATTCAAATAAATTATTTTTTAAAGGGTCACACATAAAAACAAGCAATTTTAAGCCAATTTTAATGGGATTTTTTTTCCTTTTTCTTCTTTGCAAAAAATCGGGCAAGATGTTAATCGGGAAGGGCAAGAAAAAACAAAAAAGCTTACAACTGTACATTGATGATTGATGGTGAGTTTTTTCACTTAGGTGTTTATCATGCCAATTTTTCTAAATGCGGCATGTGTGGATTTTATGTTTTTTCAGGACATTTTTCTTTGACAAATGCAAAAATGCATACAATGATGCTTAAAAGTTCCTTTCCGCAAAAATTTTTTCCTAAAACACTCGATTTCACACCTAAAAGTCCTAAAAGTACAAAAGAGAACCTCATCAAACAAATGAGTCAAAATATTTGAATTTTTTTTGCTGACAAAAATATACAAACCTTTTTTCGTTAGTATCGGGATTGGTGGACCCGTCAAAAACATTTCATGAGTGGGCCTATCCATCTTCCTGAACATTTCCATACAGTGCATTATAAGAATCAATACTCTGCAACAGTGATTTCTTATGACAAAATGCTTGTTTTCTCCATCCCACTTTCACTGAGCCATAGCTGTTTTATTTTTCAGTTGCTATACCTAAATGACTGCTTGATTTTTTGTGGGACAAGTTGTATTCTTTACATTGGTACCGTTTTATTATGTGCTGGGAAACCAAAGGAAAATTCTTTGTGGTGTGGAATGGGAAAAAAAACAGCTGCATAATTTTTTGTTTTTATGTAGTTGACTGTGTGGATTCAGTGACAGCCCCTTCTTGCTCCATACATCCATCCAACATCATAAAATATAGGTACGTCACATGTTGTGACGGAATTAAACTTTTCCAAAATAACTGGAAAGGGGCTAGGTGCACACAGGACCAAAATTCATGCTGGGGCCCAAAAGGGGCATGTAAACCCTGATGGCTTCAAATACCTCTTCCCCCTGATGGCTTAAACGTTAGTAAAAAAGTGGAAAAGTTCTAAATAGTTTGAGCGATTTTTATCGACAAAGTTTAAACGGCAAAAGTTTTTAGGTGATCGATTTTTAGATCAGCATAATTTAGGTTAAAATCTTTGCATATCTATTTAAGATCGCGCCATTTCGGCGCTTCCTGTAATTTTGGCGGCCAGCAAATCAAATTTAAAAATAGAGCAGGGGGAGATGTGTGTGCGACCATGACGGGATGTTATGGTTGCGATTTTCTGGAAAAAACACATGACCCTTTTACAAGAACAGCTTTCCTGTTCATCTCAGTGTCTCTCAGCATCCAGAGCAGAAGGGCGTGCGCTCTGCTTGGTCCAAACAGCTCAGCGAAATTATTATATTTCTTCATCAGAGAAACCTCTACTATTAGCTGTGATCCTTACAATTAGTTTATATTAAGATGAATGTTAAGATTTTATATAGTTAGGTAGTGAATTTTAAAGGAGCATCTACTGCTGTAAAGGGTCACTTGGTTGGGCGGAGGGGGGGCCCCGCGGGCGAACACCAGACAAGCTCTATAAAGAATAATGGATAAAGTACACCAAGACTTAGTGGTAGGACAATGCAATACGCTTTATTAATAACAGTTTTCTATTGAAATCTTTTCCTGATATGGGCAGCCTGAACTTATAGGATTCACATCTATTCTAGTAACTGAGTTCTCTTTGTTGTGCAAAACTCCACTTTTATATCAGAATACATTTTCAGATGAGGAGAGTTCAATTTTCTATTTTGCCACATTCTACCTTTGTTGATATAGTCCACCTTTAACTTAAATTAGTTATCCAGCAAGTCAGCACAGGTTGATAGGTGCCAAAAATACCTTGTAATATCCCCGAATAAATATCAGAAACGTGATTTTTGACTTTGGCGCACTACAGCTTTGTTCATTGAGGCCCTTGCACTTATATGTGAATACTGCAATTTTTTAGTCGACCACAGTAAATTGATAGTTGCCAAAAAATAACCTGTATATCCGAAAACATTTCAGATATGTTGTTTTGTCACTTTGGCGCAGGCCAGCTTTGTGATAATCCTACTTTGCATTAAATTTGAATCCATCAATTTTGAATTTGATTGGAGGGATTTGAGAATGCTGTGATTTGCCGTCTTTCAATAAAACTTTCCAAAACTCTTCCATACCTTCTCAAATTTTATATTTCTGAACATGGATTCCGAAATTCAGGTGGTAAGCGAGCAAAGAGGGGGGTAGACATGGAGGTAGAGGTACGAGAAAGGTGCTCCTTCCAGTGCTGGCGACAACTAAAACGCATGCCAGCGGAGTCATCATTGCATGAGACCGTCAGGCCGGTCATCGTCTGGGGTCAGGTGCCCTGTGAATCACATAAATTGAAAACAGCGACGCGCCAATCTGTCCTTCAAGTGGTTAATGCCACCTGCAATTCAGCAGTCTGTACCACCCTCGTCCTCTCCAGTCACGGCCACAAATGTCGTCATCAGCATCAGCATCCGTTCAACATGAAGCATCCCAAATGGCAACGTCGAGTACCCGCCACTGTGGATAATCCATTTTCTGAAGACCCTCTTTTGATGACAAAATGCAGTTTGGGATCAGAAATGCATGTTAATAGATCAAGGAGGCCAAAGAGGTAAGATTTCCTTCTGCCCGAACGCCCGATTACTGATGCCATCAGAGATGAAAGGAAGCCGGTCAATCGGACAAAAAATCCCGGGTGGACGTCAACGCCTTGCAGTCCCTCTTGCTTGTACCCGCAGATCCTGGATGCAGAAATGTTGCAGACAACAAAGTCCACCTGTGTTGATGAAGATGATGACGACATTTGCGGATCCAACTAGGTCCTTTCAGCATGAATTTGCTTGCGAGCGGCTTCATCTACTGACGAGGAGGAAGACGATGGGGTAGAGTCAGTACGGGTCCCACCACAAAAAGGGAGAGGGTGGTCACAAGAAGTCCGCGTGATAAGATTTCCGCCAGCCACGGTCCAGCGCAAACCCCGCTCCTCGCTTATCGGCCGTCAAAAAGGGTCCAGGACATCTCAAGCTTGGGGCTTCTTTGACCAAGCCCTGATTCACCCAGTCGATTTCTTATGCCGGCCTTTGTCCGTACACGCAGTAAGTATAGCATAGAACCATAGGGGGTTACCCACCACCAACATGTCTAGTCACCATGCAGCGAAGCATGAGTTGAAATGGAAGGCAACACTTGGCCAAAAAAGGCCAACCTATCCGGGCCCTCCAACCACTGTCACAAAACACCTCTAGTCTCCGCCTCCTCCTCCACCACCAAGCTTATCCTCAGCTGGCCCATTTTCTCTCAGAGTCAATGAACAGGGAACAGCCTCCGCTTCAGCCTCCACCGTCGCCTGATTACCACCATCAACCACCAGAGACCCAGCCGTACCCCCCTTCTCCTTCCAACCAGTTTGACCGACCTGCATGCCGAACAGTGGCCATTCTAAGCCAGCCAGCCTTCTGTCTTCCAGGTAGTTGGGATGTGCAGAAAGAAACACATTAACCCAAACCATACAAAGCAAAAGCCTGAATGTCGGCTTGCCAGGCTTTTGGCCTTGGAAATGTTGCCTTACCGTCTGGTGGAGACACAGAAGTGGTGGTTTCCCGCCACGTCATGGCCCTCGCCTGCCACCATCCCAGATGCCGAGCAGCATTTTTTTGCCAGAAAAGCCTTCCCTGCCCTGGCCAGGCCACGTGTCATCTAAAAATTTCAAGCGCTTTGTCTGGCATCTGAGGCCGTAAAAGGTCCAACTGACCACCGACACATGGACAAGTAGCACGCAATGTGCCGCTATATCTCTGTGACAGCTCACTGTGGTGAGCTGGGTTGGAGGCCTTGGGGTGACGGTGGCTCTCAGGCTCCGGTGCAAAACGCACTTCAAAACCGCAGGGATGGTGCAGGTTTCATAAACCCCAATGTCCATCTGGTGGCCATCACGTGCCCAGAGAAACCAGGCCGTGTAAAATTAATCTGTCTTGGAGACCGTCCACACACAGTTCATGAGCTGTGGACGGCTCACCGCCGACGAGACTAGCGCTGGGCTGTGGGATGCCAAGAAACCTTTTGCCACAGGCCAAGGAGGTGTGCGATTAACGGGCGAAATCTGCTGGCCGCCCATAAATCGGTAGGCTGGAAGCACATCATCAGCCTAGCACATGTCATGAACCATGTTCGTCCAGAAATTTCTAAAGAGCTACCCGGGTCTGGACTCCCTGCTGAGAGAAGGCTCGAAGTCTAAGTCGCACTTCCGCCGTTCGCTACCCTACTTTCGTCCTGCCTGGCTAGCGTTTGCAGCGTCCAGCTCGGCTTTCCCCGTCTACCGTCTCATTGTGACCGTGGCAACACACTGGAATTCCACCATCCACTTGCTCAAGCTATTGTGGCAGCAGCGCAATGCCATTACGGCAGTACGAAATGACACCATGGCCTGACAAGCAGCGGTGCGGACCTCGGGGAGTTAGCAACCGAGAGTGAGGCAAGGTGAAAGAGCTCTGCACCCACCCTTGCCAGTTTGAAGAAGCCACCAAAATGGTCAAGTGCGGACAATACCCTGTCAGCATGAGCATTGTGTGATCTTAGTTCTGAACGACGTTGGACACTCGAAACAACAGGTCCCGCCAGCGGACGGAGGAGGAGATGGACACAGATGGCTGACACGGAGCCTTTTCTCTCCGTCAAATCACACAAGGCCCGACAGTTTTCAACAATTTCATCGGTCTTCATTAAGCAGTGTTCGGGTTCCGAGCTAGTGCAAGGTGGTCGTATCAGCTCTCATGGTGCATCATCCTAGGCAAGATCAGGGCTGTGTGTGAACTGAGCCGGAGGCAGAGGAGGAGGTGAGAGGAGGTATTCCTAGACACGACGACATTACCACGTCCCTCCTTGGAAGGAAGGTTGGCGCAATTTGAGTGCGGAGGAGGAAGATGAGGAAGATCATTTTGCTAGTGCCCCTCGACCCAGAGGCTTGGCAAATCAAGGCATCCATCTCTCACATGAGTGCTTGGATGCTCCCATTTCCTCCAACATGACCTCGGCATTACGGCCATCAAAAATGTACAACAGTTACTGGGAATGTGGCCCCACCCCCTGGATCCCCGGTACAAAACAAAAGTCAGCACTGTCCGTTCTTCCACCCACCCAAATAGAGATAAAAAATGCAGGACATGGAGACCTTGCTGATTGGATCAACTGGAGACATCTGTTGCATCTGCTTCACGTTCCCTTCCCCAAATGTCCCCCCCCCCACCCCCCCCCCCCCCCCCCCCCACGGTGGAAAACAACATCAGCAACGGTGACAGCAGTAGAGTGCCAAGTAGCATAGCTGCAGCAGCAGTCAAGGTGCAAAATCTAATGGGTGACTCTTGCAAATCTTTGTTTACCACCTCACCCAACGCATGCAATGCAGGGCACAATCCTACACACAGAGATCAAGCTTAAGATCATGTGCACGACATCTGCGCTCACAATCACCGCTGGTTTATGTATGTGTTCCGGATCCAATAGACTTCTGGGTATCCAAAAATCGACGAATGGCCCGAGCGGGCTCGTCACAGCGCCATAGAGGTGTTGTCCTGCCCAGCAGCCAGCGTCATATCTGAGCCGACCCTTCAGCACAGCTGGAGAGTCATTTACAACAAACGCATCCGGCTTTTCCACAAATAATGTGGATCGTTTGACTTCCATCAAGATTGAATCAGGCATGGATCTCTGATGATTGTGGCCGCCAATTGCCGAGGTCACCCGATTATTTTCAGGTCTACTTCACATTCCTTTTCAAACAGAATGGTCCCTTGCAAGACTTATTTTTAAAATGAAGATCCCCCCTTTCTTACTGCAATTTATTATTCTCTTTTCCAACATTCATTTTCTTTGTTTTTGCTGTGGAGGAGACTGTAAAAGAACAGCAAGTTTCATGACAACACCCGTATATCCATTTTACTCACTTTATCTTTAGAAGTTTTCGCATTGTCAAATGGTTTTGAGGTCATGTTGCTGTGAGATACAGCTATAATAATGGTCCTTTGGAACAGACATGTGGGCTTTTAAGTGGCATTTCTCACTCAACAATTTTTAATAGTGGTATGAAAGTCATATATCTTAATTTTTTTTGTGGGTCATGTAGCTGTGAGATACACAATAATCATGGTCCTTTGGAACAGAAAATTGTGGCTTCTAAGTGGCATATCCTCCCTCCAATTTTAACAATGGCTGAGAAGGTCATTTTTATAATTTTTTTGTGGGTCATGCTGCATTGAAATGCAGCAATACCACAGGTCCTGTTTATAAAAAACTGTTGTTACTAACAGACATTTGGTTCTTCACAATTGTCCAAAGTGGCTCAAGGGGTCATGCTTTGAATTTTTGGGGGCATTTTGTTTGAAATTCAGCTATACTACAGTCCTATTATAAAAAAATGTTGTTTCTAACAGACATTTGTTCGTTCACAATTGTCCAAGAGTGGCTCAAGGGTGATGGAGCTGTCAGAAACAGAAAAGGTTAGGACACGTTAAAGGACACATATTTGCAAAATGACTTGTTTATTTGCAAGATCCTCCTTTAAACATACTATCAATCCAGTAATGATACAAACCCATTAATACAATTAAAAAAAAGAGAAACAAAGACATGGTGGGTATTCCATCCATTTTAAAAATGTGTTTTCTAGAATTAAACGTACTAAAAAACTTGCATGTACACAAATACAGGTAAAAAATTCCTCTGAATTGTACTAGGGAGGTACAGGAAAACTTGACCAGATGTATTTTATTCAGAGGACATGGAGTTATGGAGCACGACAGAGAACAAAGTACAGAGACAATTTCCTCCAGCACGTTGAGTATAATGAGTAAAAAAGAATGTCAAGAAAAAGGGCACCTGTGTAAGAACAGTAGGCGTTAACCACCAGTATTTCCAAGTGGAAGCTCAATTGGTCCGCACTCATACGGAGGGGCAAGCGCTACCCAGTCTTGACCTGTGTACTTAGGAAGGCTGGAGTTCTCACACTTCCGCTACTCACTCTGCTTCAGCACGACAGTTTTCGTTGCTCGCAGGCGACTCATGGCATTTTAACCTCGGTTAATAGATGACGGACGCAGCCTGCTCTCACCACACCCACTGTAACTCCGGCCCTGGGTCATGCTGAGGTCACAGGACAGGTATAGTCAATGTCCAGTTCAACTAACATTGTGGTTGAAAAGACTCCTTTTCCCCGGCACTTTTTAATCTGGGGGTCATACAGGTTTAATGGACCCTGCTAGCGTCTAGGTCAGGGTTTGTCAATGTCCATTCAACAAAAATGTGGTTCAAAACTCCTTTTCCCGCACTTTTTAAATCAGGGGGTCCAGAACAGGTTAATGGTTCATACTGCGGTCCCCGGACAGGAATAGTCATGTCCATTCAACTAAAAAGGTGGTTGAAAGACTCCTATTTTCCCGCACTTTTTAAATCTGGGGGTCAGAACCGGTTTAAATTGGTCATACTGTGGCCCAGGACAGGGACATTATATTGTCCCAGTTCAACTAAAAAGGTGGTTGAAAGACTTTTTTTTTTCCGGCATTTTTTTAATCTGGGGGTCCGACAGGTTTAATGGTCTACTGGGGTTTCCGGGGACGGGTTTAGTAATTGTCCAGTTCAATAAAATGGTGGTTAAAAGACCCCTTTTTTCCGGGCATTTTTTTAATTTGTGGGTCAGAAGGTTAAGGGTCTTGGCTGCGGCCCGGGAAAGGGTTTTTGTCAATGTCCAGTTCAACAAAAGGTTTTCAAACTGCTTTTCCCGGCACTTTTTAATGGGGGGGGTTCAACGGGTTTTTAATGGCTTCCCTGCGGTCCGGGACAGGTTTTTTCCAATGTCCGGGTTCAATTTAAAATTTTGGGGGTTTGGGAAAGACCCCTTTTTTCGGGACTTTTTAATCGGGGGGTCAAAATGTTTAATGGTCATACTGTGGCCCCGGAAACAGGGAAAATATATTCCAGTTAAAACTAAAATGGGTTGAAAGACCCCTTTTTTTTCCCGGCCCTTTTTTAACCCTGTGGGTCAGACGGGTTTTAAGGGTCATGCTCCCGGCCCCAGGAAAAGGGTTTTGCAAGTCCAGTTCAACAAAAATGGTGGTTGAAAGACCCCTTTTTTTCCGGCACTTTTTAATCTGTGGGTCAGACGGGTTTTAAAGGGGTCATGCGCGGTCCGGGGACGGGGTTTGTCAATGTCCATTCAACTAAAATGGTGGTTGAAAGACTTTTTTTTTCCGGCATTTTTTTAAAATCTGGGGGGTCAGAAAAATTTTTAAGGGGGTCTTCCCTTGCGGCCCAAGGAAAAAGGGTTTGCCCAATGCCCATTTAAAATTAAAATTTGGTTTTTTTGGAAAAGGATCCTTTTTCCCGGCACTTTTTAATTGGGGGTAGGGGTTTTAAATTGGTATACTGTTTTTCCAAACAGGGATAGTCAATGTCCGGGAAAACAAAAATTGGGGGTTTTGAAAAAACCCCCTTTTTTTGGTTTTTTTTTTTAAATTTCTGGGGCCCAGACGGTTTTGGGGGCTCATGCGTGGCCCGGGGACAAAAAATTTAATGTCCAGTAAAAACAAAATAGTGGTTAAAAAGACCCCTTTTTTCCCGGCACTTTTTAAATGTGGGGGTCATGCGGGTTTGGGGCAATTTGCGCGTTCCAGGACGGGATTTTTCAATGTCCAGTTCAAGAAAAGGGAGGGTTCAAATAATACCCCCTTCGGGGCACTTTTTAATTTGTGGTTGATGGGTTTTAAAGGGGTCATGTGTGGTAAAAAGGGACGGGGAAGTGAAGGGTTTGTGTGACTTTTTTTCTGGGGCCCTTTTTAATACCAAATTTTTGGGGCCTAAAGAGTACAGGTATCCTTTTGACGGGTTGTGGCTTTTTAATTCCGCTTCCCCCCAGCCCTGTTTGGGTGTAAAATGAAGGTGTTGTTGCTCTCAATAGATTTTAAAAGGCATCGCCTTAATCAAAACCTGCCCCAAAAAATCAAAAAAACCTTATCGATGGGGGGCCCAAAACTTTTTACTTTTCCCCCGATGTCGAAAGCCAACGAAATCGCTCAACACTATTCAAAACAGTTTATAAAAGGAGAAAAATAATACAACAGGATACATGAAAGGAAAGTATTATGGCACATAGAGTGTAATGTGCCAAACTTTGTATGGTGCATAAAGTGTAATGAGCCAAATTTGTATGGAAATTTTTTCACATTAAACTTTTTCACTTTTTAGGGGACATTAAATGTGTCGTGTCATCTATAGAAAAGAAAAACCAAAAAATACTGCATGCAAATTCATAGATTTCACCCTAGGTTTTTCGGCCGGCCAGCCTTAGATTGGAAGGCACCATGTGTAGGATGTCTGCCCCCTCGACACCACAAGAGTTTTTTTAACTAGAAATCAGAGTGCTTACATTTCAATTGTATAAAAGTACACTATTCAGATTAATGCTGCTGTAAAAGACACTGAATTTATCAAATTTAAAACGTAACTTGATTTTATTGAGAAATAAATGGTTAAAGGGGATTTCTTTTTTACTATATAATACCATTTTGTGACAAGTTGTCCATTGTGTGTCCAGTAACACAATACATAGACGGAGAGAGTCTGCCAGGACAGGAACCACTCATATAAAGCAGTTCTCCAATCTAGCTGATAGAGGGTACAGCCATGTGCGCTAACAGGGCAAATGAACAGGGGTTATGTTTAGTGGACAACTCCTTTAATGCTACATTTCTATTGTGTTTTTAATGCATATTTTAGAACGTAAAGACATGAATTTTAAGCACCAAAATATGTATCACAAACACTTCAAAGTTATTCAAATTATTATTCTTCAGATTCTTTTCAATGAATGAATGCATATATATCTTATATAAGCAAGTAATTTTGTCGATGCAGATTCCAAATCCATGTCAAGTAAAAAAACGTATGTGTTAAATGGAAGCCAGGATGCAGCTTAACGTCACTGGATAAGACAAATCTACATTGTGCGCTGAAATTCAAATAAGAACATAAAAGACACAGCAGACATCTGAGGGGTATTATACAGCGTATTTTTCCATAGGAGAAATATACTATGGAAAGATGGCCCAAGGATATAGTTAAAGTAGTCCTCAAGCAGGTGCCCAGTGACATGAAGTATATATTCTCTAAATACTAATTTATTAAAATAACCTTAGCCAAAACACAAAAATCCAAATTTCCTAATCTATTATACCACTTGACTGTGTGGATCGATACATTATAACCCCTACCCGTCCAGCAGTAACTTTTTGAAAAGAATGGATATTCCCTTTAAGAACTGGTTCACATCTCCATCGCATTATATGGTAGACATCAATGGTGTTGTGTTTCCGTTATGGTGCCCTCAGTTTTAACAGAAAAAAGTGCATCAGAATCTGCTACGGAGACTCTTAATAGGACCCTCAAAACAGATGTGAACTGAGCCTAATATTGTGGTCTATTCCTGTGCTAAATAATATGCTAGGGATGCAAGACACACAATGAAACATATGCATATTAACATTTATGCAATATTACTTAAATTGTGAAATAAGCTAATGATAAGATCAAACAAACAAAAATCCAACTTTACTCTCTCCGTCTAGTAAAAACTCACCCTGGGCGTCATGACGATTTGTTCCGTGAAAGGGTATTACCATCATATTCATTAGCTGTAATGATGTAGACTAAGGTAAATAAAAACTATTTCCAAATTATACTGTATATTCTGACATTCATACACTTTCATTTCCAAAGGTTGAGCAGTTTCTTATCCTCTTGATACAGTTTACAGAAAGTTTTCTAGACTGCTTATCAACACTCTGTACTGTAGCAGCCCTGGCCAGGAATGTGGACATATAGTCTCGTGCCTGCCCTTATTCACTAACACAGGAACTTGTTATGTTTATGTACTGGAAAACTTCTACAACCCTTATAAGCTCACCACACAAGCCCTTTGGTGCCCTAAAGCCTGTTAAAAACCCCTTTCATAAAAAATGTCTCTCTAACAGGCTCAGCTAGAAATAGCAGAGCTGAAATGTACAATACCAAATCATGTAAGCATAAAAAACAGGAAGGGAAGCCTAAAGGCTCGGCTGTGAAGACAGCACCGTTATGCACATCACTGACCTAAATCAATCATGTGATCTGTACTAACAAAAATAGAGGTAGTTAGATAGATAGATAGATAGATAGATAGATAGATAGATAGATAGATAATGAGGTTGACTGATGAGACAGACTTATATAATATAGTTTGATAGATGGATAAGCAGAAAAATACATATAGAGTGAGTGATAAATAAGAGGATGAATCAGATATTTATCACCAAAAGTTGAAAATCGACAACGTTTTTTAGGCTTTATCGGAAATATTTCTGATACAGCGATGTATAAGCAGTGACAAACTTACATGACAATCCTTTTTACTAATCAACAACTATTTCAGCGTTTCCTTCATTTATGGTGCCAGCCAATCCCATCCCGAAGGTAGAGGGGTCAGAGGAGGATGTCTACAATGTACCTCACAGCTTTGTGACGTGTATGGATAATTCCATTGCTCAAAATCACATGACCATTGTTTTACATCCTACATGCAACTGGCTTTTCCTGTTCAAGATACTCAATTTTCTGTCTCTATGACACTTCACATCAGGATGTTTCTGCGTTTTAAAAACCCAATAGCCTGTCTAAACAGCTCTGAGAGAGAGTCCTCTCTAATACAAGTAACACACCATTCCCCTACTATAGCTTAAAGAGAGTTAATTAGAGATTTTCACTTCTATTTAGCTAGAGAAATTTAAAAAAGATAGCTCACGTAGTGTAGCCACGGGGCCTTCAGGGGTGACGGTACACACTTCGTAAGGGGGGGTGGAACAGGATAAGAGCTTTGCATAGGAAGGGAGATTATTTTTGCAGCTCAGTGTGTTTCTGTGAACTCTTGAATTGGAAAAGGCATTGTACACTTTTACCACTTTTTTTGGCCACAGCAACCTCTGATCAGGAGGTGAAATTGTCCCTTTGTCTTTTTTACACAGTTCTATAAGCAAGTCACTGCGGGTCAATGTTCCCTCAAAAAAAGCGCATAAATAAACTTTATAACCCTATAACTTTTTTAAAACAGTTTTATTGAAGTCCCGTGCGTCTGTTTGCCCGCAAAGAGCTCAGTCTTTTTGTAATGCATGATTGTGTTAACACACATATTTTATAATAAATTGGTGTGCCTTGCACTAGTCAGTGGTGCAAAGACCGCCATATTAATCTATATAACATTACACAGAATACTCTTATTGCAGTCCGTAGCGTCTGTTTTGGCGCAAGAGACGCTCAGTTGAAACGCAAATTGTGTCAATACATATGTCTATATAAATTGCTCCTGTATCAGTTGTGCGATACACAGCTGCTCATATTAAATCCATAATAACATTTAAATACTCTTATTGCATACTACGTGCGTCTAGTTTGACGCAAGAGAGCTCAGTTGTACGACAAATTGTGTTTATACATATTTTATAGTAACATTGCGCCTGTTGTCATGGGTGGAAGGGCCGCCAATTAATCCATAACAAACATTTAAATACTCCATATTGCATTCCGTGCGATGGTTGGATGCAGAGAGCACAGTTGTACCAAATTGTGTTTATACATATTTTATAAGTAAATTACAGCCTGTTGCAGTGGTGTGAAAGGCTGCCATATTAATCCTTATAACAATTAAAGTACTCTTATTGCATTCCCGTGCGTCTGGTCATGGCACAGAGAGCTCTAGTTGTATGCAAATTGCGTTAATACATATTTTATATGTAAATTCTGCCCTATAGTCAGTGGTGCAAGGTCTCCAATAATAATACCTTATAACAGGGGAATGGGTCCATCAAAAAAATGACTTATTGTTTAACCTCACCATTTTTATTTTAAAACAGCATTTTTTAGGCGAATTTTTGGTATATTATTTTTTTTATTTTTCCAAATCACTTCAATATTTTTTAATAATTCTTCTAAGTCTGTAGTTTCACTTTGTCCAATAATAGTGTTGAGCGATTATTTCGATCGACAAAACATTGAAATCGGCACAGTTTTTAATGTTGTACTCGAAATTTTTCTACGATCATTGACGAATAATTTAAGGTTGAAAAGTCTGTTCGTCATCTATATAAACAACCGCCAATTTTTCCTGCACACTATCCTTTCATTTTGGCGCCAGACAACTCAGCTTACAGAATAGAGCAGAGGTGAGATGCTGCACTGTCCGACGTCAATGACTGGTATGTGTATGTTGCGATGGCTTGAAAAATCACATGACCACCGTTTTACATAGAACAGCCCCTTCCCTGTCCAGCCCCCAAGTGTCTCTCACGTCTCAAGAGCAGTAGGACAGGCGCGCTCTGCTTGTTGTCCAACACAGACTCAGCGAAACAATTAAATCTATTTCTTCATAAGGAAAGCTCTACTGTTAGCTAGATCTGTACAACTTAGTTTAGATTAGAGATTGAGAAGATTTTATGATAGTTAGGAAGAGAATTTAACACACCTTAAAACGACCTATGGGCGTATCCATACTTCACACAGTCGTTTGGGGTTTACGCGACCTGTACGTATGGATTACGTCCTTAGGATCGCCGCGACAACTCTAAAAGCAGAGTCGCAAGCGATCGGCACACGGGTGTCAGCTGTATATACACAGCTGACACATCCCGCACCATCAGGCCCCAGACCCCGGATCTCGCTCCGGGGGCGGGGGGGGGGGCGTATAACCCAGTAATTAAATACCGACATACAATCCGGATCGTGCAATACAACTAAGAAGACGCAGGAGGCAATCGCTCCACCTGCGTCTCTGTCGGCGGCAGAGCAGCACACGGATCCGGCGAATCCGTGTGGCTCCTGCCTCCTTACACAGATCACCACGGAAGGCACAAGAAGAATTGCCTTCCAGGGTTGTCTGTGACGTCACAGACGCCCGCCGTGACCTGTGGACAACAGCCCCGGCATCGTGACTGACAGTTTTGTCATAGGAAACCAGTCATAGCAACCAACTATGCACTGATTCCTATTGAATGAGAGAACTCAAAGAAACATCTCTCATTCAAATCCCCATGGGGAAAAAAGTAAAATAAAAAAGTGAAAAAAGTGAGAAAAAAAAATGTAAAAAAAAAAAAGAAAAAACAAGTAAAAACCACAAACACGAAAAATAAATAAAATTACGTACACCGCCTCTATTCTCCACTTCCCCTTTACAAACTCCAATCAGCGCTACCCAAAAAAGAAACACAAAAATAAATAAAGTACCCATATTTATGGTACGCACACAGCGTGCGTAATGACCTGACCTATAAATCTGTCATGTTAATTAACCGCCGACAACGGTGAACCGGCCGTAAAAAAAAAAACACAAAAAAACAACATCCTACAGAATTAAAGATTATTGTTCATGGCCCCCGCAGAGCACAAAAAGATGGACACAAAAAAGCGATCAAAAACTCCTATAAACTCCAAAGTTGTACCATAAAAATGTCAGTTCATCCCGCAAAATAAAGTCCTTATAGAGCTCTACACATCACGGAAAAAATAAAAAATGTATAGCTCTCAGAAGATAGCGAATGCAATAAATATTTTTTTACACACTAAAAACACTTTTCCCCTTTTTTTTTTAAAGTGCTTCAACAATAGAAAAAAAAATATATAAAAACGGATAATCGCCCATAATCATAGCGACCAACAATAGAAGTAAAGCTTAACTTATCATACAGATACTGCCACGGTGGAGCCTGTTAAAAATAAAAATAAAAAACACTACAAGGATGCAGTATTTTCTTCACCCTGGCCTCCAAAAAATGGAATTTAAAAGCAATCAAAAAGCTTGTCCCCCAAAAAATACTACAATAAAAATGTCAACTCCTCTCGCCAAAAAACAAGTCCCTACACAGCTCTTAAGCACAGAAAAATTTTAAAGTTTATGGCTACTCAAACCTATGGGGCATGCAAAAACGTTACATTTCTCCTGTTCGAAACAAAAGTGTTTTATGTATAGAAAAGCAGTAAAAATTAAAAAAATATACAAATTGGGTATGGTGTAATCGTCTGACCGGCGTGAGACTAAATCTAGACCTATGTCAATTATAATACCTACAAGTTACACCGCTATAAAAAAATAAAACAATAAAAAACACTACCAACATCAGCATCATATGCACACCCACTAAACACTGGAACCGAATAAAAACTATATACACAACTCACCGCAAAAAACAAGCCAATCACTCAGCTCCTGCACACCAAAATAAAAAATTATGGCTTCAGAATAGGACAACATAAAAACGCAAGTTTTTATAACGTATTTCTACTGTGATAAAAGTAATAAAACAAGTAAAAACTTATATAAAATCTATAATCATTTGTCTCAATTGTCCCTACCCCCAACAACTAAAGTTATCACATCATTTACACTGCACGGCGAATGCGTGTAAAATTGGACCTTACAAAAACAATGACTGAACTGCTTGTTTTCCACCCCATTTTTCATTGCCCATGCTAAAAAAAAACTATGGAACACCTCCGTGGTGCCTAAATCAGAATACACCCCTAGATGAAAATCACACTGACTGGGTGTTTAATCCAAAAATGGGGCGAACTTCAGGAGGTTTCGCCTGTTCTTGCACTACTTTGGGGCTTTACAAAAGCGACATGGCCACCACAAAAATCTAGCACGTTTCCAAAAGCCAAATAGCGCTCCCATCCCTTATACGCCCCTGCCATGCGCCCAAACTGCAAGTATACAACCCACACATGTAGGGTATTAGCTGAACTTAGGAAGAAATTGCTTAACAAAGATTTTAGGTTCTTTCTTTCCAATTCCTTGTATATCGTGAAAACATTTAACTAAAATTGCAGACACACATTGGAAAGAAATTTTTTTTTTTCTTTACTTTTCACAGCCTTATAGCTAAAAAAAATGTGTGAATCACCTGTGGGGTCTAAAACTCAATGCACCTGGATATATACCTTAAGAGGTAAGTTTCCAATATGTCTGGTCTATATAGGGGGTGTTTATTAAGTTTTTTAGCACCTTAGGGTGTCCCCAAAACCTAGAAATGGGCGCCTAAATAACACAATCGTATTGAAAATGAGACCTCAGAGTCCGGTAGAGAAGCTCCTCCTAATCTGGGCTTATGGCGTGAGCCAAATACTGCACTATAGAGCCACATATGGGGATATTCTCTAAAAACGCACACAGACCTGGGGGAATTGATATTAAGTTGCATTTACCTAGTCTTCACAATTTACTGTCAACATCAGTGAATAATGGATAAATATCTGAAAATACTGCACACACACACAGTGAAATTTGAATTTCACCACCACTTTGCTATTAATTTCAGTGAAATATCCTAAAGGTATAATCAAACTTCCTAAATAGTGTTGTAAATACATTAAGGGGTCTAGTTACTTAGATGGCATTTACATTATGGGTGTATCTAACATGCAAGGCCCCTCAAAGCCACGTCATGAACTGAGTGGTCCCTAAAAAAATGTAATTCACAATTTTCTGAATTGAGTTTATAAAATTACAGCTTAAATTCTCTCGAAGCCTCTAATGTCGTAAAAAAAAAAAAAAATAACATTTAAAAAATGATGCCAACCCAAGTGGAAATATGGTAGATGCTAAGTTATAAACTATTTTGTGGTGAAATAATATCTGTCTTGCATGGCAGAAATTTTGCAGACTTTTCAAAAATCGCAACACATTTTCCAAATTTTCATGAAATTTATTGATATTTTTTCACACAAACAAACACACATAGATATGGATACAAAAATTTCTTCTACTAAACTTACACAGCACAATGTTGTCACAAGAAAACAATCTCTCTGAATCACATAGATAGATAAAAGTGTCAAAAAGTTATTCTCACATAAATGGACACATTCAGATTTGTCAAAAATAGGGCTGGGTCAGGAATGCCAAACAGACTAGTCACCCTTAAGGGCGGGTTAAAGAGCATCTACGTCACGCACACAAAGTCCACGAGAGGAGCGGAGGGGCCCCGCGGGACGTTACACAGACAAAGCCCTATAAAGAATACTGAGAATAAAGTTCAACAAGAACACACTTAAGGCCACATGTATGATCGGACTTTTCGCGCCCGTTTTTCCCTGGCGTAATACTGCCCTCCCAGCCCGAAACACCCCTGATCCGGACGCGGGGATTCAGTGTTAGGCGCACAGCTTTCGCCACTTTTCCCGCTGCGCCGCCAGCACAGAAGGGGCGGGCAAGTGGGCGTGGTGTGGCGACGGGTATGTTCCGTGGCGGGAACCGCGGCCGCTCACAGAAACTCCGGGCAATACGATCAGCGAGATACGGCAAAAGCGAGTCGCAGTGCGCAAGCGCTCGATCAGCCTCCGACAGGCTGACACCCTGTTTTTGCTCCGAACATGAGGCAAAAGTGAAGCAGGAATCTGGAACATGCGAGGGAAGCACGTATCGAAGATCGTGGAACAGAATCTCGGCGCTCCGCCTCCACGTGCAGCAGGAGTCAATGATCAGAAAGAAACGCCCTTTATACAGGCGGAAAAACAGTGTCAGAGAAAGAGCTGAACGTAAAATTAAGACATAATAAAAAAAAAAAAACACTTTCCAAAACTCTACAGAACGGCGAAATACTCAGAATTATGAGATTGGAAATTGCCTGGAACAATACAGTAATTCAAATTCTAAACCTATTAGTCATTGGTCTGCATAAAACCAGACCCAATCAGAATAGGAAGCGAAGACAAGTGAAACCATTTAAAACCTACTGGGAACAGTAATGACAAAGCAGAATCCACGGCGGGATAATATCAAAATACATTAAAAAGAAAAAAGACAGAAAAGAGCTGAGTTGCTGAGCTAGGCAGGGGCATGGCTAGCTCCGGCAATCAGAAAAGGGAAGCGAAAGGAGACCCATTCTCAGTCTAGGAAAGTTTAGGACCAATCAAATCCACGGCGGCTAATCAAAATACAGTAAAAAGACAGAAAAGAGCTGATTGGCTGAGATATAGCGGGTGCTTGCTATCCCAGCCAATCACATAAGGGCGAGCTACTTCTCCCATTATAAGTCCTATGAGTAGATTGGACGCCGCACTGAAATCTCTGCGGCGCTCAGCGCGTGCGGCATGAAGTATTAATCAAAAATGATTTATAATAATATGTAAAAACATTAGAACAATTATCAGATAAACGAGCCGAACCCTTTTTACAAATAACAATGCAGTTAAAAGCCCGAACAACGTGTTAGTCGCCGAGACCGCGCTACATAGGAATTGCAATAACAGAGCATTGCGGGAAACACAGTAATTCAAATTGTTTTAAGCTATTCATCATTTGGTCGCAAATAACCAGCCGAATTCAGAATAGGCAAGCGACAGCAATGTTCCATTAACAACCTATGAAGACGAGTATTAACCAATCAGCAATAGGAGCGACACAAAGGTCCATTATACCACATGGAGAAGTTTGGACACAATCAAAATCAAAAGTGGGACAGTTCAAAATACAGTAAAAGACAAGAAAAGACAGCTGATTGGCTGAAGCTAGCGGTGCTTGGCTACACCCAACCAATCAGAGCGCGAGCTTCTTCTCCCATTAAAAGTCTAATGGAGAGATGGGGCGCTCTGAAATCTCGGCGCACAGCGCCCGGCTGCATTAAGTATTAATAAGAAAAATCATTTTTAATAAGTGTCAAACATTAACAAGATAAAAGAGCAGAACCCTTGTTTTACAAAATAAAGCAGTTAAAAACCCGGAACACCCGTTTTGTCGCAGAGACCATAGGCGCTACATAGGGTATTGCAATAGAGAGAATGCCGGAAAATACAGTAAGTTCAAATGTTAAGCTATTCATCATTGGTATCGGGCATAAACCAAGCCAATCGAGAATAGAGCGACGAATGTCCCCATTCTAACCTAGGAGTAGAATTAGTACACCAATCAGATTAGGGAGCGAGCAAAGTCCCCATTAACAAACCTATAGGAGGACAATAGACCAAGTCAGAATAGGAGCGACATTGGCCCAATATATCTTATGGAGAAAAAATTGACCAATCATATTACAAAGGCGGGACAGTGACAAATACCAGAAAAATGCAGAAACAGCTGATTGGTTGAAGCGGTGGGGCTCGTCCAGCTTAAGCCAATCAGCAGCGCTAGCTACTTTCTCAAGAGTTCTATTGTGGAATAGGAAATTCGAGGCGCGCTCTGAGATTGGCTAAGTTAAAGAGGCGCCGTTATTGGACCAATAGGGAAGAGCGAGCGACGCTCCTACATGTTTTCGCTAATGCAATCTGAAATATAACTGTACATGGCCGAAATCAAATTAATATCACTACAGAAGTGTACCCCGATGTGTATATAAAACGAATGATAATATGGGGGTAACGAAAAAAAAAAATATAAAATCATAAAATCATGTTAATTCTTTATTTTCGTTAGCCAAAGATCAAATAGTATGGGTGCAAAGACGAAAATAAAAAATAATCATGATTTTATTGATTTAATAATTCTACTTGTATTTTTGAATATCCCCGCCGTGGATTCTGATTGGACCTAAACTTCTCCATAGACTAGAATGGGTCTTTGTCGCTCCCTATTCTGCAATTGGTCCCAATAATTCATCCAGCCATAGCTAAAGAAATGGGTCACTGTCGCTCCAATTCTGATTAGTCTGAGGCTAGGCCCAAGTCCCCGGTAGCTTAACCAATCAGCTCTTTTTCAGCATTTACAGTATTTTTGAACTATCCCAGCCATGATTCTGATTGGTCTAAACTTCCCCATAGACGTTTTAAATTGGTTGACAGTTCGCTCCTATTCTGATTTGGCCGTTTATGCCGACCAATGAGAATAGCTTTCTGAATGTTGAAGTTACTGTATTCCCTGCAATTTTCCAATATCCTAATTCTTGAATTAGGATATGGGGAAAGTGATTTTGCGTTTTATGTAATTTTTTTATTTTAGGTTCAGCTCATTTTCCTGAGAATGTTGAACGCCTTTATAAAGGCGAATTTTTGATTCATACTCCGCACTCGACAATCTGCACGAATGATTCTCTCGCTGTTCCAGCCTGTCTCCTAATCGGAACTTTTTTCGGCGCAGCCCCGCACTGTGCCCCACACACACTGGCTGTCACGAGTGGCGCTGGCAGCCCGTGGGTCTGGCCTGCAGTCGGCACTCCTGCCGTTTACAAACGGGCCGCACCGGATGCGGACAACGCCGCTTCCCGTGGCTCCCCGTCCCAGAAAGACTCCCTCCTCACCTGACCCACGCGCTCACCTGACTGTGTGGGCGCGGAAGCCGGTGGCGCAGCGCCTGGCTACCTTAGGCACCGCGCGCTGCCGCTCTCGCAAATTTAAAGGGCCAGCGCGCCCATAATTGCAAACACCTGCCCTGTCATTATATATTCGCAGTCCAACTCTTCCTGGCCCTCCGCCGATTCCATAGTGCCCAATACCTAGCACAGAAGCCCTTTCTAGCGTTCCGGTTTTGTCTATAGCTGTGTACCAGTCCCTCCGGCTTACGTTCTCCGACACGAAACTTTGCTGCCCTCCCCCCGACCTTCCTGCCCGTCCCTGATACGATTTTTGCCTGCCGATTTGTACCTCGCTTTTCCCTTGGTACCATCGCAGCAAGTACTCGGGGTAGCGACCGGGTGGAAAATTCCGCCGCAGAAAAAGTCCATCCCGTTTGCGGCGGGCCCCGGGTGAAAAACCGGGTTCCATTGACCCCTTTCCCCTGGTGTGGCTTACGCCTCGCTTGCGGTGGCTCAGTGGACCCACAACCCAGGTCTTTTACAGTTGGAATCGGCCAGGGATCCCCAAGGTTCCGTTACCCAGCCGGGAAAGACCTGACGTCCGTCGTTCCCAAGCAGTCCCCGCAGTGACGCAGAGGCACGCATTGGTTGCGAGTCCTGAGCAGCAACTCGTTCCCCCCAAAGGGCAGTCTCCCCCGTCTTCACCCCCTTTCCCAGCACCTGCGTTGCTCCCGCCGGTCCTGGGGCCCAAAGCTCCGGCTTTCGTTCCCTCAAAGTTGAGGGAGCCCCGAAGTATTAGGGGGTTTGTTACTCAGTGCTCGTTTGAGTGGAGCTAATGGCCGCCCTTTCCCCGTCCGAACCCCAAAAAAAGGGGCGTTTGTTCAGTTGCTCTCCGGGAAGGTCTGGATGGGAACCCCCCCTCTGGGACAGGGGGAGTTCGGTGGGGACCGCGGCCCCTTCTTAAAGGAGTTCCGTGCGTTTTTGAGGAACCCGGCCGGGTTTTTCCCGCGGAGCCCGCACTCCTGAATTTTAGCCAAGGGGGATTCCTCGGTGGGTGATTACGCCATCCAATTCCCGTTTTTGGGCCCTCGGAGCTGACTTGGAATGAGGCGCCCTCTGTGCCATTTTTTAAGGAAGGGCCCTCTAGCGGGTAAAGGTGCCCTGGCCGCAAGGGTTTTCCCGGCTTCCTGTCTGGATTGATCACGGCCAGCGGATTGTGTGCGTTTTCTGAGAGAAAAGAAGAGTCGCCAGGAGCGATTTGCTGCCCTCGTCGTTCCCCGTGTTTGGCTCCGGTATTCCAGAAAACCTCCGGGTCCCGCCCCCTCGCATTCCAGCGAGGAGCCCAGCGGGTGACCGTGCATTACTTCAGTACAAGAGCGTCCCCGACCCCGCACTGAAAACCTACCCCCTGTATGGTTTGTCCTGAACATTTTGAGGGATGTCCGCTTCGCCCGGCCGGGGAAACGCTGCACCTAGGGTACGTGGGAGGGGGCGCCCCGGGGTGTGCACAGTTCCTTCCACTTGACCATGCGGTGCAGATCTTTTTAGTGGGCTGATGTTTCAAGCCCCGCCTTTTTGGATCCGGTCGGCAGGAATTTTTATGGTGCCGCCCTGGTGCGAAGCTTGCCTTCCCACCGTTCGACTTTTAAGCCTCGGGTTGATCTCTTCGGTGAGGGGGGGAGGGCCCTGCCGATATATAGTACCGTACGGAGCCCTTACTATGCAGTGGGGGCACCCATGGGAGGAATCGTGTTCACGTATTACCCCTTTCTTCGTCTGCTATCCTTTTGGGGGGTTTCCCTGGCTGCAATGCCATGCCCCGGTTTTTGGACTGGAAGAGGGCAAAGTTAAGTGGGGCAAGTTCCCCCTTTGTTGTCTGTCGCCCCGCCCGGTGGTCCCCTCTCCCCCTGGCCCCATGAAGCCTTTTTGCCGGGTTACCGGCGGGGGTATAAAGACCTCTCCGACGTGTTCTCGAAAAACAGGAGATCCCTTCCACCTCACCGGTCCTACGTTGCCTTTTGACCTGTTCCCTGGCACACCCCTCTCGGGGTAGAGTTACCTCTGTCGGTCCCCGGACCAAGGCCTGTCGACTATTACGGAGAACCTCAAAAAAGGTTTTATCCGCAAGTCCTCTTCACCAGTGGAGTGGTTCTTCTTTGTGGAAAAAAAGGAGGGCTCACTTCGACCCTGCATCGACTATGCGGTTGAATAAGTTAGGGTGGAAAAACCGCTACCCATTGCCGTGATTGGGGGGCTTTTCAAACCGCCTTCGGGGGGGCTGGATCTTCCCCAAAAACTGGACTTACGTGGGGCCTATAACCTGATCCGGACCCGGGAAAAGGCGACGAGTGGAAGACGGATTCAACCGGGGATGGGCATTTCGGAATAAGTTTTCCCCTTTCGGTCTTTTAAACCCCCCGGGGGTGTTTAAGGGTTCGTTAAGACATCTTCAGGGACCTCTTTTTGTGTGCGTGGTCGTGTATCTGGACAACATTTGTTTTTTCGCCTGACTTGAGTCCCCCCCGTCCCCATGTGGCCAGGCCCTTTTAAATTTCCCTTCGGGTTTGAATCGCCTCTTCCCCAAATGGAGAAAATGCCAATTTCCCCAAATCCAGCCTGCCCTTCCTGGGTAATTTTTCCGCCAAAGGGATTTCAAATGGATTGGGGACAGCCGGGCCGCAGGGGGAAAAAAGGGGCCCTTCCCGGGGGGAAAATTCACCTTTTGGGGGGTTTTAAAATTTTCCTAGGGTTTTTACCCCCCCAGGGCCCTTGGCCCCCCTTTTTAAGGGGCCCGGCCCCGGGGGGTTTTTTCCCGGGGGCCCGGGTGCCTTCTCCCGGCAAAGGGGGCCTTCTTTCTTGGTCCCGTTTTTCCGCCCGGTTTTTAGAACCCCTTTTTTCTGGGGGTTCCCCCCCCCCCCCTTTTTTTTGGGAAAAGGGGGGGGACCTCAGGGGTTCCCCCAAACTTTTTCAACGGTTTGGTTTTTCCCAAAATTTTCCCCTTTCCCGGGAAAAAAAACACCTTTTGGGCCCGGAGGGTGGGGGGAAAAAGGGGCCTTTGGGGGGGGGGAATCCAGGGCCCTCCCAAAATTTTCCCCCGGGAAATTTTGGTTTCCCCGCCTGGGGCCCCCAAACCCCCGGGGGCCCCGTTGGGGCTTTTCTTTTCCCCCCCCAACCTTTTCCCCCCGGGGAAAAAAGGGTAAAGCCCCAAGTCTTTTTGGGGCGGTTTGGGCGGGGGGGAAAGGCCCCCCCGCCCAAATCTTCCCCCCCCCAATTTTTAAAATTTTTAAAAAGGGGATTCCGGGGGGCCCCCGGGTTTTTTGGCCTTTGGGGGGAAAATCCCGGAAAGGGGTTTTCCCTTTGAGGGGGCCACCCCCGGGGGGGAAGGGGAGGGTTATTGGGGGGGGGGGGGTTTTTTCCCCCAAAAAGGGGAAAGGGGGGGAAAAAAGGGGGGGGGGGGGTTTTGGGGCGGGAAAAACCCCCATGGAGGTTTTTTTTTGGGGGTTGGTGGGGATTGGGGCCTGGGGTTTTCCCGGTTTGGGGGGCCCTGGGGGATAGTTTTGGGGGGGGCCCCCCCGGGCCCAAGGGGGTTTTTTGGGGGGGGGTTGGGGTTTTTTTGGTTTTTTTTTTCAATTTTTCTTTTTTTTTTTTTTTTTTTTTTAATTAAAAATTTTTTTTTTTTTTTTTTAATTTTAAAAGTTTTCTTTTTTTTTTGGGGGGTTTTTTTTTTTTTTTTTTTTTTTTTTTTTTTTTTTTTTTTTTTTTTTTTTCCCCCGGGCAAGGGGTTAAAAAAAAAAATTTTTTTTTTTCTTTTTTTGTTGGGGGTTGGGGGGTTTTTTTTGGGCCCTTGCCCTTTTTTTTCTTTTTTTTCCTTTTTTCTTTTTTTTTGGTTCTTTTTTCCCCCCCCCCCTTTGGTTTTTTTTTTTTTCCTTTTTTTTCCTCTTTTTTTTTTTTTGTAAAAAAAATTTTTTTTCCCGGGTTTTTTTTGGTTTTTTTTTTCCCCCTTTTTTTTTGGGGGGGGTTTTTTTTTTTTTTTTTTTTTTTTTTTTTTGTTTTTTTTTTTTTTTTTTTTTTTTTTTTCTTTTTTGGGGGGGGTTTTTTTTTTTTTCCCTTTTTTTTTGGTTTTTGGGGGGTTTTTTTTTTTTTGGTTTTTCCCCACAAGGTTTCCCCTTTCCCCCCCGGGAAACCCCCCAAATTCCCCTTTTTTAAAAAACCATTTTTCTTGCAGGACTTGGGGTTTTCCCCGGGCCCCCGGGGGGGACTGCCTTGGATCTTTTTGGGGCCCCTTTTTATGAAAAAAAGGGGCGTCTTTCATTTTGGGGGGTTCCCCTCCCGGGAAAAAAGGGGGGCCGGGGGGGGAGAAAAAAAAGGGGGGGCCCCCTTCCCGGGGGGTTTGGGGGGGAGGGGGGGGAGACCTAAGGGGGGGGGGTCTTTTCACGAGTGGCGCTGCAGCCGGGGCCCCGGGCTGAGGCGCACCGCTCCCCGTTTACAGGGCCGCACCGGTTTGCGGACAAACGCCGCGTCCCGTGGGTCCCCCGCCCCGAAAGTCTCCCTCCTCACCTGGTCCTTAGGGGGGGGGGGGGTTTAAATTTGGGGACCCCGGCCCTTTTGCAAAACCCCTAAAGTTTTTTTTTCGGGCTACCTCTTTGGCCCCTGCCTTTTCCAAAAGGGAATTTTGGTTTTGCGAGGAAACCCCTTTTAGTTCCTTGTTTTTTTTACTTGTCCCCCGTCCCCCGGGTTACTTCCTCCCGACCCACGACTTTGTGCCTCCCCCGACCTTCCTGCCCCCCCCAAATACGATTTTGCCTGCCGATTCTGTCCTCGCTATTTTGGTACCATCGCAAAAAAGTCACATCAGGGGTAGCGACCTGGTGGAATTTCCCGCCGAGAAAGTCCCATCCCGCTTTGCGGGGGTCTGTGAAAACCGGGTTCACTTAGAATCCGTTCCTAGTGTGGCTTACGCCTCGCTTTCGGTGGCTCAGTGGATCCCCCAACGGTCTGTTTTTACTGGGGAGGCGAGGGAAAATTTTTTTCCCGCATGTATGAGGGCGCTACCTCCGGGGCCGAACCAGGGCGGCCGCACTGCGCCTCGGGCCCGCACTGCGCCTAAAAAACAGGCGAGGCGGGGACTTTACATTGTATGTAGAGCGCGCCCCGGCCCGAAAAAATAGGCGCAGTTCGCGGAAAACTAGGGAAAGGTGCCCCCCCGCCCCGTCGGGATTCATAATGTGGTCTTAGTGTGACATTGCACTGAAATGCTTTATTATTAAAGTTTTCTATTGAAATTTTTCCTGGATATTGGGCAGCCTAAATTTATTTTTGGATCACATTTTTCTAGTAACTGCGGGTCTTTTTTGTTAGGTGCAAAACCCCATTTTTAATTACAGTATACATTTCAGACAGGTGTTCTTTTTTAATTTTGCCCTTCCCCACCTTTGTTAAGAGCCCCCTTGCAGTTAAATTTAAATCCAGCATTGTTAGTTCCCAACGGTGAATTGTAGGTGCCAATAAATCCCTTTTATTACCCGAAAAAATTACTTTTGTTTTTTTTTGGGCACTTTTTCCCAGTCCGATTTTTTGATAGAGCCACCTTGCGTTAAATTTGAATCCAGAAATTGGTATTACAAAGGTAAATTATAGGTCCCAAAAAATACCTTTTATTACCCGAATACTTTAAGTACGTGTTTTTTTATTTTGGGCGCACACGCTTTGTTCTTTGGGCCCCTTGCACTTAAAATGTGAAACTGCAATTTTGTATTCACCAAAGGTGAATTGAAAGGTGCCAAAAATACCTTTTAATTCCAAAAATTGGTTCTAAGTGGGATTTTCCATCACAATTTTTTATAGTGGCTGAGAAGTATATTTATAATTTTTTGGGTTGTTGCTGTGAGATTTCAGCAATAAAAATGGTCCTTTGGAACAGAAATGTGGCTTTTTAAAGGGCATTTCCCCTCACATTTTTTTAAAAGTGTGAAAGTCATTTTTATAATTTTTGGGTCAGCTGTTTGAAAGCAGCAATCACAGGTCCCTTTTTAAAAAAATGTTGTTTCTAAAAGACATTTTTTTACAATTGTCCAAAGTGGTCAAGGGTATGCTTTTAATTTTGGGGGCATTTTGCTTTGAAATGCGTATTTTACAGTCCTATTTTAAAAAAAAGTTGTTTCTAACGACATTTGTTCTTCACAATTGTCAAGAGTGGCTTAAAAGGGGTGGTGCTGTCAGAAAAAGGAATAGGTTTGGACCCTGTTAATGGACACATATTGCAAAAGCTTTTTTTTTGCAAGATCTTTAAAATAGCTATCAATCCCTGTATTGAGGGGCAACCCAAATTTTTACAATTTAAAAAAAAAGAAAAAAAAGACATGGGGGATCCATCCTATTTTTTAAAAAAGTGTTTTTAGAATTAAAACTAAAAAAACTTGCATTTTACAAATAGCTGGTAAAAAAAAAATTCCCCTGAATTGTAAAGGGAGGGACAGGAAAAATTGACCCGATGTAGGTTATTTAGAGGAAATGGAGTATGGGGGGACGGACAGAGAACAAAGTACAGAGAAAATTTTCCCTCCAACACGTTGATTTAAAATGAGAAAAAGAATGCCAAGAAAAAGGGCACCTGGGTGGAACCAGGAGCGTTAAAAAACCCCCAGTATTTCCAAGTGAAGCTCAATTGGTCGCACTCATACGGAGGGGCAAGGTACCCAGGACAGGGACAGTAATATGTCCAGTGAAACTAAAAATGGTGGTTGAAAGACTCTCTTTTTCCGGCACTTTTTAATCTGGGGTCATGCAGGTTTGGGCTCATGCTGTGGCCCAGGACGGTATAGTCCAATGTCCAGTGAAACTAAAATGGTGGTGAAAGACTCCTTTTTCTGGCACTTTTTAATCTGGGGTCATGCAGGTTTGGGGCTCATGCTGTGGCACAGGACAGGTATGGTCAATGTCCAGCGAAACTAAAATGGTGGTTGAAAGACTAATTTTCCCAGCACTTTTTAATTCTGGGGTAATGCATGTTTTGTTCTAATGATGTGTACCAGGACAGTTATGGTCAAATTCCAGCGAAACTAAAATGGTGGTTGAAAGACTCCTTTTCCCAGCACTTTTTTAATCTGTGGGTCAGATAGGTTTAATGGTCATTACTGCGGGGGACAGGACGATATGTTAAGGGTCCAGTTCAACTAAAATGGTGTTGAAAAACTCCTTTTTCCGGCACTTTTAAAATCTGGGGGTTTATGCAGGTTTGGGGCTCATGCTGCGTTCCAGGACAGGGATTTTTCAATGTCCAGTTCAAGTACAATGATGGTTCAAATCATTTCTGCCTTCTGGCACTTTTTAATTTGTGGGTCATGCAGGTTTAAGGCTCATGCTTTGGTGCAATACATGGATAGTCTGTCTTTTATCAACGTAACGAAAAAAAAAAAAATTAAATCACTAAAATCATGTTTATTTCTTTATTTTCGTTAGCCAAGGATCAATAGTATGGGTGCAACGAAAATAAAAGAAAATAAAATGATTTTATTGATTTAATATTTTTTTTTTCGTTACCCCCATTTTCATTCGTTTTATATAAAACATCGGGACCATTCTGTAGTGTTATAAATTTTTTTTCGGCCATGTACAGTTTATTTCAGATTGCATTGAAAACCCTGGAGCGTCCCTCGCTCTCCCTTGGTCCAAAAAACGGCGCCCTTTTAAATTAGCCAATCACAAACAGCTCAGAATTTCCTTTCCCCATGAACCCATGAGAAAGTTGGGTCGCGTCTGATTGGCTAAGCTGGACGAGCCCCCGGGTTTTAAAAACCAATCAGCTGTTTCTGCTTTTTTTCTGTATTTTGAATGTAGCCTTGAATATGTTTGGGTCAATTTTTCCCCATGGATATAATAGGACATTGTCGCTCTTTTGATTGGTCAATTCTCTCATAGGTTATTTGGGACATTGTCGCCCTATTTGTTTGGATGGTTTTTGCCGCCCAATGAGTAGTTTAAAAACAATTTGATTACTGTATTTCAGGGCGATTCTCTCTATTGCAATTCCCTATGTAGCCCCGGGGTCTCGGCGACAATGCTTTGTTCGGATTTTTAATGCTTTATTTGTAAAAAAGGGTTCTGTTTTTTATCTGATAATGTTTTACTTTAAAAAAAATTATTTTTTTTTTAATATTCATGCCCACGGCGCTGGAGTTTGAAATTCAGAGCCCCCATCTCCCTTTTAGACTTTTTGGGGAAGTGCTCGCCCTTGATTGGCGGGATAGCCAAGCACCGTTTGTCAGAAATCAGCTTTTTCTGTCTTTTTACTGTATTTTGAACTGTCCCCCCTTTTGATTTTGATTGGTCCAAACTTTCTAGGATATAAGGGGACTTTGTCGCCCCTATTTGATTGGTTATACCCTTCATAGGTTGAATGGGCACTGTGCTCCTATTCTGATTGGCAAACGGCTCATAGGATTTTAATGGGTTTTTGTCGCTCCTTTTGTTTGGCTGGCTTCTGGCCAATGAGGTAGCTTAAACAATTAGATTACCGTTTTTCCGGAAATTCTCTCTATTGCAATTTCCCCTATGTACGCGGTCTCGGCGACAAACGCGTTGTTTTTTGGGTTTTTAACTGCTTTTTTGTAAAGAAGGGTTCGGCTCTTTTTTGTTAATGTTTGACATTAATAAAAATAATTTTTTGTTTTAAACTTCATGCCGCGGCGCTGAGGCCGAGATTTCAGTGCGCCCATCTCTAAATAGACTATAATGGGAGAAGTAGTGCGCTTGATTGGCTGGGTTAGCCAAGCACCCTTATCTCAGCCAATCAGTCTTTTCTGTTTTTTTTACTGTATTTTGAATTACCCCGCCGTGGATTCTGTTTGGTCAAAAATTTCCCCCCTGGTTTTAATGGTTTCACGTCGCTCCTATTTGATTGGCGGTTTTAGCCGCCAAGGGAAAATAGCTTTTTTTTTTGAATTACTGTATTTCCGGAAATTTTTCCAATATCCTAATTCTTGAATTAGGATATTGGAAGTGATTTTTTTTTTATGTTTTTTTTATCTTTTGGGTTTCAGTCTTTTCCGGGAAAATGTTGAACGCCTTTATAAAGGCGTTTTTGATTCATACTCCGCACCGAATTGGAAAGATTTTCGTGTTCCAGCCTGTCTCGCATCGGAAATGTTTTTCGGCGCAGCCCCCCATGTGCCCCCCACACACTGGCGAGGCGAGGGAAATTTTCCCCCCATCTTGAGTGCGCTTCCTCGGGGCCCCAATCGTTGGGGCGCGCCGCCTGCGCCCGGACCGCATGCGCCCAAAAAACAGGGAGGCGCGGGGACTTTACATTGTATGTATGAGCGGCCCCCGGCCCCGACATTAAAAAGGCGCGATTCGCCGGGGAAAAATAGGGAAAAGGTGGCCCCGACCCCTGAGATTCATACATGTGGCCCCTTGGTAGACATTGCACTGCATGTTTATTAAACAGTTTTCTATAAATTTTTTCCCGGTTTTTGGGCCAGCCTGAATTATATTGGTAACTTTTTCTATAAATGCAGGTTCTTTGTTAGGTGCAAAACCCCTTTAATTATCAGTTACATTTCAGCAGGTGTTATTTTCAATTTTGCCCCTTCCACTTTTTTTGAAGGCCACCTTGCAGTTAAAATTTGAAACCAGCAATTGTTTTATTACCCCAGGTGAATTGATAGGTGCCAAAAATACTTTTATTATCCGAAAAACATTAAGATAGTGTTTTTTGCACTTTTTGCCCAGTCAGATTTGTTGATAGAGCCACCTTGAGTTAAAATTTGAATCCCGACTTTTTGTAGTTACCACAGGTGAATTGATAGGTGCCAAAAAAATACCTTTTATTTCCGAATACATTACAGATAGTGTTTTTTTTTTTCTTTTGGGCATAAGCTTTGTTCTTTAGGACCTTGCATTAAATGTGAATACTGCAATTTTTTAGTCACCCAGGTGAAATTTAAGGTGCCAAAAAATACCTTTTAATATCCGAAATCGGTTCTAAGTGGCATTTCTCCCTCACAAATTTTTAATAGTGGTGAGAAGTAATTTTTAAATTTTTTTGGGGGATATTGCTGTGAGAACAGAATAATATGGTCCTTTGGGAAAAGAAATGTGGTTCCTAAGCGGCATTTCTCCCTCACAATTTTTAAACATGGGGTGAGAAAATCTTTTTATAATTTTTGGGGCATGTGCTTGAAATGCAGGGAATACTACAGGTTTCCCTTTTTAAAAAAATGTTGTTTCAACAACATTTGTTCTTCACATTGTCCAAAAATGGTCAAGGGTAAGCTTTTAATTTTGGGGGGATTTTGCTTTGAAATCAGCTATACTCAGGTCCTATTTTAAAAAATGTTGTTTTAAAGACATTTGTTTTCACAATTGTCAAAAGGGGCTCAAGGGTGAGGGTGTGTCAAAAAAAGGGAAAGGGTGGACCTGTTAAGGAAAATATTGCAAAATGACTTTTTTTTGCAAATTTTAACCATAGTATCAATCCCTGTATTGAAAAACCCTTTTTAATACAATTAAAAAAAGAAAAAAAAAGACTGTGGGATTCCATCATTTTAAAAATTTGTGTTTTCTAGAATTAAACTACAAAAAAAACTTGTGTAAAAAATTTGTGGAAAAAAAAATTTTCCTTGAAATTGTACAAGGGAGGTACAGGAAAATTGAAAGATGTGGTTTTCAGAGGACATGGAGTATGGAGCACGGAAAAGAAACAAAGTACAGGGGACAATTTCCTCCAGCAGTTGAGAAAAATGAGAAAAAAAATCCAAGAAAAAGGGCACTGGGGGAACAGGGGGTTTTAAACCACCAGTATTTCCAAGTGAAGCTAATTGGTCGCATCTAGGGAGGGGCAAGTGCTCCCCGGACGGGCAGTATATGCCCAGTGAAACTAAAATGGTGGTTTAAAAGGGGATCTTTTTTCCGGCATTTTTTAAATCTGGGGTCATGAGGTTTGGGCTCAGTGTTCCCCGGGAAAGGTTAGTCAATTGCCCAGTAAAACTAAAAGGTGGTTGAAAAACCCCCTTTTTTCCGGCATTTTTTAATTGGGGATGCGGGTTTTGGGGCTAGCTGGGCCCAGGACAGGTATGGTCAATGTAGCGAAATAAATGGGGGTTGAAAGTCCTTTTCCCGCATTTTTTAAAATCTGGGGTCGACGGGTTTTAATGGTCTACTGGGGTTTTAAAGGCGATATGTTAATGTCCAGTTAAACTAAAATGGTGGAAAGACCCCTTTTTTCGGCATTTTTTAAAAATTGGGGGTATGCGGGTTTTGGGGGGGTCAGCTGGTTCCAGGACAGGGATATTCAATGCCCAGTTCAAATAAAATTGATGGTTCAAATCATACTGCCTTTGGCACTTTTTAATTTGTGGGTCATGCGGGTTTTAAAGGGCTCATGCTGTGGGCAAGACAGGGATGGGTGAATGGTGTGTGTTTTTTTTTTCTTTTGGCTTTTATAAGTGTGTTGCCAACATGTAGCCGTATCCTTTGCTGTTGTGGATGTTAATTCAGCTTCTCACCCCTTTTTGGTGTAAGAATGAAGGTGTTTTTGTTTCCCCCATGATTTTAATGGTATCTCATAATCTACCATCGCTATGATATTTGTCGATGATGGTCGACTATGCCCATGGCCCGATGTCGATGGCCAACTTAATCGCTAAACACTAGCCAAAAGCCTAAAAATCGTTGACCTTCCTGCTCTTTTTAGAGAGCTTTTCGCATGGCTCTTTTCGTAAAAGCAGGGTCAAATGAAAAGGAGACACTATTGTGTCCCGATAAACAGAATCCACCAGTCCCAAAGAGGAATGTCACAGCCCCCACTCTCCCCCCCCTTCCAGTGAAAAACTATCTATAGATGTCTATGGGACATAAACGTTTAAGAACCCTTGGGGATGAAGCTGCTGTAAAGTATCTTTTGGGATGCTGTTAAAAGCAGTGAAGCAAGAATTTTCTTCCCCACAATTCCATTAGACGGCCGAATATAGAAATCTACTATCTGGAAATAAAAACAACCATTATGAAAAGAATATGTATCATGATCTTTATTTAATAAGTGAAAAAAAAAAATTGTCGACATATTCCCTTTAAATACTTTTATTGCATTCCGTGCATTTGTTGGCGCAAAAAGGCTAAGTTGTACGCAAATTGGTTATACTATTTTATAGTAAATTGCGTTTTGTCAGTGGTGTGAAGGCTCCCATATTAACCCTTTAAAAACAATTAAATACTTTATTGCTTTCCCCAGCGTCTGGTTGGCACAGAGAGCTCAGTTGTATGAAATTGGTTAAAATTTATTTTTAGTAAATTCCCGTTAGTCAGTGGTGCGAAGGTCGCCATAAAAAATCCTTATAAAGGAATGTGTCATCAATAAATGATTTAAGTTTAAAATCACTTTTTTTTTTTAAACACATTTTTAGGAATTTTTGATTATGTTTTTTTTTAATTTTCCATTCCTTTCAAAAATCCTTTTAAAATTTAAATTTCTCTTTTGCATTCCGTGCATTGGTTGGCACAGAAGCTCAGTTGTACCAAATTGTTTTACACATAATTTCATAGTAATGCCGCCCGTTGTCAGTGGGGGGCAAAACCCCCATATGTAATCCCTATAACTTTTAATACTTCTATTTTTTAGTGGTTATTTGGGGGGCAATCGGCATTTGTACGTGTTTGGAAAACTACAATTGTTGCTACTGGCGTTGTTTGGGGACTGAAGGGAAAAATGTTGTTTTTTGTTACAGTTCTTCCCCCAGACCGCATTTCAAGATATTTTTGAAAAAATTTGTTTTTTTAAATATTGGGGTTGGGAAAATTTGAGGGATTTAAGAATAGCTGTGATTTTCTGTCTTTCAATAATAGACTGTCAAAAAATTTCCATCCTTTTAAAATTTTAAATTTTTTTAACTGGAGCGAAAATGCGGTGGTAAGCGAGCAAAAAGGGGTGTAGGACATGGAGGTAGAGGACGAGAAAAGGTGCTCCTTTCCGTGCTGGGGGAAACATGCAAGCCACGGGGTAGTCAGTTGCGGACCCCTCAGGCCCGATCGCTGGGTCGGTGCCCCGTGAATCTCAAAAACGAACAGATCGCCAATCGTTCTTCAGTGGTAAATGCACCGCATCCAGAGTCTTACCTCCTCGTCCTCCCAGTACGGCCAAAATGTCCTTTCATCTTCATCATCGTCAGTCGTCCACATGAAGAGAAGGCACCCAAAAGTTAACTCTGTACCCCACTGTTGAAATCCATTTCTGACGACCTCTTGATGACAAAAAAGCGGTTGGGGGGAGAAGCATTTTAAAAGATCAAGAGGCCAAAGAGGGATTTTGTTCTGTGATGCCCAAACCCTGTGCCTCGGAGGAGGAGAAATGAAGCGGTAATCCGCCAAAAAACCCCGGGCGTCGGTAACGCCTTGCAGTGCTGTTGCTTGTGCCCCCAGCTCCGGATGTAGAATTTTGGGGGAGGAAGTCATGTGTTGATGATGATGATGATGATGACGCATTGCAGATCCAATGTGGTCTTTTTAGCAGAAATTTTCTTGCGAGCGCTTCATCACTGGACGAGGAGGAAGACGATGGGGTAGTGTCGTAGGGGCTTGCCTCAAAAAGGGAGAGGGTGTTCACAAGTCTGATGAGATTATTCCCCAGCCTGATAACGGAAACACCGCTCCCCGCTCATCGCCTGAAAGGTCCAGGCCTCTCAAGGGCCCGGGCCTTTTTGCTCAAGCCTCTGATTCCCAGCGATGTCTATGCCCCCTTTGCCCTAAACGATCAGTAGGGGGAAGAAATCTTAGGTGTTTAACCCCCACCAAATGTCTAGTCACATGCGCGAATGCATGAGTTTAAATGGAGGGAACTTGGTGAAAAAAGCCCCAGGTCCGGGCTTCCAACCACTGTCACACCCTCTGTCTCCGCCTCCTCCTCCTCCGCCACTTCCATGACCAAGCGTTCCTCAGCTGCCCATGTCTCTCAGCGTCATGAGCAAGGATCAGCCTCTGCTTCAGCTTCCACCGTCGCCCGAGAACCACCACCACCGCCAGAGACCCATCCTACCCTTTCTCCTTCCACCAGTTTGACCTGCACGCCGTACAGCGGCCAGTCTAGCAGCCAGCCTTCTGTCTCCCAGGTTTGGGAGCAGAAGAAACACTTTAACCCAAACCATCCCAAAGCCAAAAGCCTGAATGTCGGCATTGCCAGGCATTTGCCTTCGAAATGTAGCCATTCCGTCTGGTGGACACAGATGGGTTCCGCACGTCATGGCCCTTGCCTTCCCCCAATACCAGATGCCGAGCAGGCAATTCTTTGCCAGAAAAGCTGTCCCTGCCCTGGCCAGCCACGTGTCATCTAAAATTTCAAGCACGTTGTCTGCATCTGTGGCCGGAAAAGTCCATCTGACCACCGACACATGGACTAGTAAGCACGGCCAAGGCCGCTATATCTCTGTGACGGCTCACTGGGTGAGCTGGGTGGATGTCTCTGGTGGTGACGGTGGCTCTAAGGTTCGGCACACGCTCTTCAAAACCGCGGGGATGGTGCATGGTTCTTTCCCCCAAGGTCCACTGGTAGCATCACGTGTCCAGAGAAAGCAGGCCATAATAAAATTAATCTGTCTTGGAGACCATCAACACACAGGTCAGGAGCTGTGGATGGCTCTTCGCAACGAGACTGAGCACTGGCTGGGTGACAAGAACCTTGTGCGAGGCAAGGTGGTGTGCGATAACGGTCAAAATCTCCTGGTCGCCCTTAAGATCGGTAGGCTGGAGCACATCCCTTCCCTGGCACACGTCATGAACCTCGTCGTCCAGAAATTTCTAATGCGCTACCCAGGTCTGGGCTGCCTTCTGAGGAAGGCTCGAGGTCTGAGCTGATACTTCTGCCGTTTGCACCCTGCTTCGTCCCGGCTGGCTGCGTTAGCCAGGCCTTCCCATCAACCCTCTCATTGTTGACGTGGCAACACGCCGGAATTCCACCCTCCACATGCTCCAGCGATTGTGGCAGCAGCACAATGCCATTACGCAGTACGAAGTGACACATGGCCTGACAAGCAGCGGTGCGGACCACGGGGTGTTGAGCCACCGAGAGTGGAGGCAGGTGAAAAAGCTCTGCACCATCCTTGCGAGTTTTGAAGAAGCCACCAAACTGGTCAGTGCGGACAATGCTGGTGGTGATCTTAGTTCTGGAACTAGTATTGGACACTCTGAAACAGCAGGTCCCACCAGCGACGGAGGAGGAGACGGACACAGATGCGGACACAGAGCCTTTCTCTCCGTTGAATCCAGAAAGCCCAACAGTTTCACAACTTTATCGGTCTTCATTAGGCGGAGGGTTCGGGGGCCCAGGGTGGTGCAAAGAAAGCGCCCAGCTCCGGGTTTTTAAAGCATCTGGGCAAGTCACGCTGTGTTGAAGGAGGGGGGGAAAGCAGGGAGGAGGATGGGTATTCCTGGACACGTTTTTAAACCGATGTCCCTGTCTTGGAAAGGGGTTTGGGCCCGGGAATTGAGGCGGGAGGAAGATGAGAAATCGTTTGTTTTTGCCCCTCGCCCCAGAGGGGGTTTTTTGGAAATAAGGGCTCCATTCTAAATGAGTGCTTGGGGGGCTCCATTTCCTCCAACTGATATTGCTTAAAGGCTACAAAGGGAACAACTTTACTGGGTGGCCACCCCCCTCGTCCCCGGTCAAAGCAAATAGTCTTTCCTTCCCCCCCACCAAATAGAAGTAAAATGCAGGAATTGGAGAGTGTGATTGATAAATGGCCCTTTCTGTTGGGTCCTATTCCGTTCTTCAAATGTCCGGTGGAAAAACTCAGCAACGGGCGAGTAGGTGCAAGGAACGTGCGGCAGAAACAGCAAACTTTGTGGCAGAAGGGCCCAATGGGTGACTCTGGCAATCCTTATTTACCCCTCACCAAAAAAATTGTAAATGCGGGAAAAAATAGACCACGGCCGCTTTAAAAACATGGGCCATAACTATCTGGTTCCAAAAACCATGTTTTTTTGTTGTGTTCCGGACCAATAGATTTGGGTATCCAAAATGGCGAATGGCCGAGCTCGCTCGCCACACCTAGAGGTGTTTTCCCGCCGGCCCTGGCTTCACCGCACCCACTGTAACTCGGCCTTGCTAGTGTCCTGCGTGTCACGTTTAAGCCTCACCTGCCTTGATCTGTTATTTCCTTCAACCCCTTGACAGTAGAATGCAGGATTTTCAGAGAGGCCCCATTGACCTATGGGGACATCTGTTTTTTTTTGCTTAATTTTAATGTCAGGTGGAACAATGTCACCAGTAGAAAGGGAATCCTCTTGCTGAGCAGTATTGGGGAAAACTAGTTGTTTTTATTTATTTATTTTAGCAGATTTTTGTGTGGTCCTTTAAAGGGGATGTGAGGGTTTTTTTTGGGTCCGCTGCGTTAAGGTTGGATAGTCTGCCTTTTCACTAAAATACTGCTTCAAAAATTCTTTTTCCAGCACTTTTTAATCTGTGGGTCATGAAAGGGTTTGGGTTTGCTGTGGGACAGAAGGTATGTCAAGTCCCGTTTAACTAAAAAAAGGTGGGTTTAAATACTATTTTTCTGGCACTTTTTAATTGTGGGTCATGAGGTTTGAGGGTATGCTGCGGTCCAGGGCAGGGTTGTCAATGTCCCGTTCAACTAAATTGGGGGTTTCAAAGATTCCTTTTTCGGCCACTTTTTAACCCGGGGGGTTTAAGCAGGTTTAAGGGGTTTCAGGGCTGGGGTTTCCGGGGGACAGGGATAGTAAATTTGTCCAGTTAATTTAAATTTGGTGTTCAAAGACCCCTTTTTTCTGGCACTTTTTAATCTGTGGGGGCAGTTTAAGGGGTCATGCTGCGGTCCGGGGACGGGATGTCAAGGTCCGTTAAACCCAAAAATGGGGGGTTAAAATAATTTTTCTTCTGGCATTTTTTTAATTTGGGGGGTATGCTGCGGCCCAGGACAGGATAGCCCAGGGGCCTGTTCAACTAAAATGGGGGTTAAAAGGGCTTTTTCGGGCCCACTTTTTAATTGTGGGTCATCCCCAGTTTTTAAGGGCCCCCATCCCTGGGGTCCGGGGTGCAGGGATAGTAATGTCCAGTTCAAAAAATATGTTTGGTTCAAAATTTGCCTTTTCGGGACTTTTTAATTTGTGGGTATGCGGTTTAAGGGTCTTGCTGGGGGTTAAGGACAGGTTTGTGACTTTTTTTTCTGTGTTTTTAAATAACCAAATTGTTTTGGGCCTAAGTTTGTTGCCGTAATAAGTTTACTGTTGTCAAGATTTTTTAAACCCAGGTGGGGAAAAATTCTTTTTGGGTTTCCCCTCCTTCCCCCAAATTTAAAAACCCCAAAAATTTTTTTTCCCCATAACCCGAAATTCCCCAAAATTTAATTCTTTTAATTTTAATTCCTGCGGAAGCCGGCCCCCCCCCCCCCCCCCCCCCGGGGGAGGGGGAAGGGTTATTGCCCAAAATGTTTTGGGCTGGGGGAAATTTAAATTTTTCTGGAAGTTTTAATACATTTTAAAAAATTTAACATTTAAAAGGAAAAAGATTTTTTAAAATTTTTACCTGAAAAATTTTTCACTAAGGGTTTTTTTGGTTTTAATTTTTTGGGTTGTTGTTAAAGAGGACAAAGGGTTTTTTTTAATTTTTGGGCTGTAACTTTTATGAAGCATTACCTGAAAAGGAAATTCCCAAAACGTTTGGTATAAATTGGGGGGAAAAGGAGGAAGCCTTTAATTTTTTCCCCTTTCTAGAAAAATTTTTTGGGATCTATTTTCCCCCAAGAAAGGGGGCTTTTTTGGGGGGTTGGAGAGTATATTTTGAAAAGTTGGGAAAGGTGTATAGCAGAAATTTAGCAATTTAAAAAAAACCCAAATTTGTGGGGTTTAATTAAGAAAAATAATGAGGGGGAAACAGACTTTGATTTTTTTTTTTCCTTTAAAAATTCCCCGATTTGCCCGGGAACCCCAAAAAATTTTAAAAAATCTGTTCTAACGTTTCCCCCTAGAGGGGGAATGGGGGTTTTGTGCTTTCCCCAAAAATAAACCCAAAAATTGGGAAAAGGGTCAATCTCCTTGGACCCCGGGGGGTAAAAAGGGTGGAGCGGGGGGTTAAACCCACTGGACCACTGTCAGGTTTTGCTCCAAGGGGGTAATAAGAAAACCCCCGGCCTCCTCGCAGACCCCTTTGATGGTAAAGAAGGGCTGTTGAAAAACAAACCGGCCAGGTGCCCCCTTAGAGCATTTCCCCCCCGGCGGGAAATGGCACCAAAGGGATTTTTTAACAATCTCATAAACCCTCAATGTTTTCTGGAGAGTCAGGGATGGAGGGGTGGCGCTTCCCTTGTTAGCTTTTCCTTGAAAGGGCATTTGGGGTTGTAATTATAAAACCCTCTGTTGATTAAAATAGATAAAAATTTACCCATTTCCATACTTTTGTTGATTGGGTTTATTTTGGGGGCCGTAAGTGTTTCAAACCCCTGTTTAAACCTGACCCCTTGTTTTGGGAATTTTCACCCCGGCACCCTCCTTGGTTGGCCCTCTTGCATTTTTACAACACCCAACTAGACAAACATATGAAAGGATAAGGGGAAAAAGTTCATGATAAATTTATTGGTCCAGTCATTTTTTTGGGGCAGTGGGGAAGCATGCAAAAAGGTGGGTTTTTCCTTAAATTTCCCCATTGAGGTTGGGGCCCAAAGGAGTACTTGGTATGGTCAAATCTGGGCCCAGAGAATTTTCTGACGTTTTTTCTGCACCCAAAAAAAATTTACCAGGATGTGTTTTTGACCCAGTTTGGATCTGGAATGGAGGGAAACACTAGGGGCAGGGAAATTGGGTTTCAATTCATTAAAATTTTTTTAACAAAATTTTTTTATGGGCCCCTTTTCAAATTCCCTGCACGCCAACAAAATTGTATGTTAAAAACCCTCCCTAATCTGGGGGGGGCCTGAAAATACTATCTCCTGAGGGTGGTCCGGTGGGCGGCCGGGGGGTATTTCTGACAAATAGAGTGAAAGGGGGAGCATCCCCGGGCCAGGGAAGAAAATGTTTATTTGCTACCCTTTTAAAATTTTGTTCTTAAGGGTGGCGTTCATTCTTTCCACTTTCCTTTTGGGTTCTGGAGGGTTTAGGGGGTTTTGCGGGCCCAAGGTCGGGTTTCCTTTTATGGGTTTCCAAATGTCTCTCGGTTTTACTTTGCAGTGAAGGAAGGCCTTTTGGAAAGGGTTAAAAACCTAGGGTTTTCCCAAAAATCTGCTTTTATCAAATTTATTTCCCAATAGTTTCTTTTCAGGGGTTTAGGGACAGTCATGTTGGAAAAAGGGGTTAGGTTTAAAAGGGCCACCCCTGGAAATTACCCCCGGGGAACCCCCAAATTAAAAATTTTCCCCCTTGTTTTTCCCCCCCCTTTTGGGGGTAATTAATGTGTTAAATCTGGATTCCGCTGGAGGGGATATAGTGTTTACCCAAAAAAAACTTCCTTTTTTTTTGGCATCAGTCCCCCGGGGTTAAAAAGTTTTGCATATTTCAAAAAATTTGGGCATATTTAAACTTCCCCGTGGGGAAATGAAGTTTGGGGGGGTTAGGTAATCTTGTTGATTGAAAAAAAATTCATCTGGTTTTTTTCCCTCTGGGGGGGTTAGTACAATAAACCCCATTTTTACTACACCCTGGATTAATCCCTTTTGGTAAAAAAAGTTTATTGTTTTTCCCTTAAAATTCCATTTTGGGTTGTTATCTCTGCTCAATTTCCTCCCCCTTTTTTTTTCCTTGGGGCTTGTTCGAGTTGTTTTGAGATTGTTTTTCAACAGGTTTAAAACCACCGGGGTTTCCCAATGTTTTTGTCCTTGGTTTTTTTTCTTTTTCCTCCCCTTTTTCTTTTTTTTCCCTTTTTCTTTTCTTTTTCCATTCTTTTTCCCTTTTTTTCTTCTCACTTCTTTCTTTCCTTTCTTTTCTTTTTTCCCACCCATTTTTTCTTTCCCCTTTTTTTTTCCTCAACCATTCTTTTTTCTTTTCTTTTTTTTTTCCAAAAATTTCGCCCTTTTTCCCTTTCCAAACCCAAAATTCTCCTTTTCCTTTTACTTCCACTGTCTCTATTTCTTCCATGGGCTTTTAGTCTTCAAAAGGGCCATTGAGCGGGCCAATTGGAGAGAAAATGCATCAGAGTCGGGAAGGGCTTCTTGTTTCCCTTGATGGGCATTCCACTAGCGTCGGGAAAACCCTCCCCGGGGCCCCTTCAGGCCAAAGTCAAAGGGCTAAGTGGTGTATATGTTCATGGTCTTTCTTTGGCGGGGCTTACAAGCTTCCTTACAGCCCAGAGTTCCCCTTTTCTTGGGCGGGGCATTCTCAAAAGGAAAAAGGATGCAGCCTTCACGGTTTTTGCAAGGTAACCACAGCAAACCCTGTAGGGAAAAACGTTGTTTCACCCGAATATATGGATCCATTTTGTGAAAAAGGAATAGTCGGGGGTTCTCCCAACTTGATGGTGGAGACGGGTGGGAAAATTTGGGAGGTTTCCAGCCTCCATTTTTCAAGAATTTCATAAAGGGGTTTCATCCGCTGCGTCTGGTTTTCATCTGGGGGTAAAATGATCTTCTCTTTCCTTTTGAGAGAGGGAAGCAGGTGGGGGGGGTTGAAAAGGTAGTAAAATCTCTTAAAAGTGACTTTTTCCGGGCATAAAGAAATTTGGGTTTGTTACGGAAGGGGCCCCTGTTTACTGAGATGAGGTTGCTGGACTGTTTCAGGATCCTTTTTAGATCATGGGGAGCCAAAAACCATTAAACCGGGGGCCCTTTAAAAGGGATGTCTTCTTTTATTTTAAAGAAGTTTTGGGTGCACCCAATGATAGCTTTGGGAAAAGTAGGGACATTTCCTTTGAAACAGGGATTAAGTTGAAAGAATGTTCAAAAAGGGGTCTCAAAATGCTGTCCATGTTTTTTTTGTCGGGGGATTCTGAAGCTTGGCCATAGCCCTTTAAAATGGGAAAAGAAGTTGAAAGGCTGTGAGGTAGCCGGTTTCCAAAACCCGGAGCTTGTAGGATAAGTGTTTTTTCCAGGTTTTGGAAACACCCCCCTTGTCCCTTTCAAGTGAGAGTTCTTTGGGTTTAAAAAATGTTTAAAAGGGAATAGTATAAAACTTGCTTAAGACTGGGGGGATTGGGTATCCAAAAACAAACAGAAAGGTGAAAAGGGCCCTTTGAAACCTTTTTAGTTTTTTTGGAATTTTTTAAGTAAAGAAATGAAAACCCACAGCTTTTTCCCGATCATCGGTTTGGGTTGCTTGGTACCTGTGATATGAATGTCCGAGGAATAAAAACTTTCTTAAAAAATTGGACCCCTTGGACGGGAAAAGCCCTTTCCCGGGTTGATTGATCCAAATGTTAAAGAAAGACCCCAAAGGGAGTTTGGGATTGAAATTTGGGAAAATCAGTGCAAAAAGAAAATTAAAATTTAAGGGGCTTGAGTCAAGGGTTTTGGGTGATTTTCTGTCCCCCCTTTGGAAGCACCCCTCATCCAGGTGGGCCCCGGGGGTCCAGATGAGTGAAAAGAAAAAAAGGGTATTGATAGCCCTTTGTTTTGTGGGACCTAAAGGGAAACATTGCAGAAATCTTAGACGGGTGAAAGTAGGGGGCTGAAAAAGGGTACCTGGCTGAGAAGAACATGAGTTTTGGGGCCCCAAAAGGGTTTCATAACCCATGCAGAAAATGACTGCCCCTGGCCCTAAACCAAACGGTTTTTTGGGGGTTTCACCAGGGAAAAACCTTTTCTTGTAAAAGGGAACCCCGGGGTTTGTATTTGCAGGGGAAAGGGAGTGGTTGAGCACCACTTTTTCCGGGGAAAAAGGTTCTGATGTTTTACTCAGAGATTTTTCTTAAACCAGGTTTTAAAGGGGATATCGGTCAAGCGAGGCGGAGTAGCCCCCCTTTCAGAAGACATGTACAGATGAGACTGGAAGGATGCCAAAACCATCGGGAACCTTTAGAAAACTTCGGGAGGCATTGTTTTTCAAAAATTCAAGGGAGGGGGGTTGCTTTATGGGATAAAAACATGTGAAGCGCAGGAACGCTTGTGAACTTCAAAGGGGAAATTTGGGGTATTGGGAGTCCAAATAAAATCCCGAAGATTTATTCTGATAAATAGCATTTATCGTTTTAGAAAAATAGCTTTAAACAGGGTTAGTTGGGTAAATAAAGGGGAGTTAAAATAGTCTAGGCGGAGTCCATTATGGGCCAATTTTTGGGACATGGGTAGGGTTTAGCAAATCTTGGGGGTCGTCCCCTCCTTTTTCCATGGGATGAAAAAGTAATCGGAGAAAGTATGACGTCGGGGGGGAAAAATCAGAAGTTTTTAAAAAACCGACCCGGGTGCCCTGTATGTACAAGGGTTTTAAAGGGAAATTGGTGGCCATTTAATTTTTAAGATGACAGTAACAGGGGTTCAGATTGACTAACAGTGATGTTTTTTTGAAGCATTGAGTAAAACGGTAGGACATAGGGGTTTGCCGAAGTCCTATGGGTGAGGGACGATAGGAGGTGTCTTGAGGTGGGAAAAGGGGGATAAGAAATTTATCTTGAGGGGTATGCTTGTTTGCAAATGACTATGGTTAAGATTTGGGAAATTGAGGTTAATGAATGGATTATTATTGTTGGGACCCGGGTCTGCGTTTTTTGTTTGTTGGTTGAATCTTTAGGTTTTAGGGTTTAAAAAATTGATACTGGGTTGAGATTGATTATTTGGTTTTTAAGGTTTGCGGGAGTTTCTGTCCCTTGGGTAGCAAGATTCCCCTTTTTTTCCCTCCGAGGGATTAGGTGGGGGAATTTTCCTAAATATGTCGGAATTTGGTTCCAGTAAAAACAAGGGTTTTGGTTCAGCCTTGTCCGCCGGGGTTTGAAAGGTCGCGAAACCCTTATCTCGATTGGAGTCTGTAAGTTGATACCCCGGGAAAATTTTCATTGGTTGATTGTAGAGTATGGTGTTTGGCCCGGGCTATTTGGCCCTGTGGGAAATTTTGAAAAAGGGGGGCACTGTTTGAAATTTTCTTCAATTGTTGGGGATGAATCAGGGCTTTGCCTTAGGAAATGGAGAGAAGTTGACTTCCCGGAAAAAAATGATATTTTTGCTCGTTTAGCTTCAAAGTCCCAAATGGGTTTAAGAAACCCTTTTAAAAAACGCGTTGAAAAAAGGATTTTGTGAGCTTTTGTGTTTTACGTCAAACCATGGTCCCGGAATAAGGCAGACATTCGGGTGATAAAAATTCTCCCGGATTGGTAGGACTCTGAGTAGAATTTAAGGAAAAATTTACTGGGATTCCCGCCAAGCGTTCCTTGGCCCAAAAATGAAGACGACCCGGGGCCCCCGGAAAATCTTTGCAGTTTAGTAAGGGCTTTAAGGGCCTTTTAAAAGTTTCTTCTTGTATAGCTAAAATTTTATGTTTGGGGCCAAAAATAATCCCCCCTTTGGAAAAGTGGCAACATGGTATAGATTTTTCCAAAAAGGCAAATAGGGCTTCTGTAAACTGGCTGAAGCCCGGTAAAATGCCCCTTGGGTTTTTTTCAGGGTTTGGCATTTGGGTCAGTAGATTATTTTGGGCTTTTTTGGGTTTAAAGGCCCCCGGTTTGATTTGTTGATCCGGGGGTTTGGGGGATGGGGGATTTGGTGGGTATGGGGAAAAAGGAGATTCCCGGGGAGAGAAAAAAAAATCCAGTGGCTGAGTTGGTGATGGGGTGGGCTGCCGAAAGGTGGGGGTAAGGTCCCTGAATGAGTTTTGGTTTGGTGGTGGGGGGGAAAGTGGGGTGTAGGGTTTGGGAACCCGGGCTAAAGGTTTATACTCCCGAGTAAGGGGAAGTTGTCCTTGGGGGGAGGGTTTGTGGTTTAGTAAAGGGGGAGCCATGTAGGGCTTCGGGAAAATTTTGGCCCCTAGCGTTTGTAAAATACCACTATCCGTAATTTTTTCTATGGAGGAATTTGGCTTGTGCTAAAATAATTTCGGTAAGTATGGCCTGTACACATGTCGTTGGTGGGAAGCCCAAAAAAAAACCAAAAGAAAGTGAGGGTATGGCAGCGGAATTTGGGAAATTGTTCGTTGGGGCCCCTTCAAGTTTCGTTACGTATAGTTTGGGCTCAGCCTGACACCCAAATTTTTATGGGAAAACGTTTTTATATACGGGTCCAATTTGCATGAAGAAAGTAATCACAGTTTAAATTTCCGGGGGTGAAAGGGCGGAAACGAAAGAGTGACAGTGGACACAAATTAAAAGGTACCCCCCAAAAAAAGGGGAATGATAAAACCCTCACGGCTTGGGTGTATCTCTCTACCCCGTATTGAAACAATTTAGCCCTATGCCACCAAAAAGACGCCCGGGGTTTGGGCCATTTGGGGAGGATTGACAACTCCCTAGTATCCTGAAAAAACATTTTCCCCCGATAATTTAAAAAGGGAAGGGGGGTGTTTGTGTCCCAAATTGGGGGTTAAAGAAAGTTTAAAAAACAGGTGATTTTTATTCACTTTTTAGGGTCCCGATATTTTAACCCCCTTTTGGGGTTTCAAAATAGTTTGTCCAACGGTGACGTGTTGTCGTGGAGTTTTATGAAAAAAGGGGCCTTGTAGGCGGGATCCCCAAGGAAGTCAGCGGGTTTTTCCCGAGGAATGTGGGCCTCTCCTTTGAGCAGCCCGGTTGAGTGCTTTTTGGGGCAATAGGAAAAAATTTTTGGGGGGTCCCTTTTAAAAATTTTGGGGTTTCAGAGTGAGTCCTTTGGCCCCCCCGTAGCTAAAGGCAAAACTTTTGCTTTCCCCCCCCTTTTTCCTTTTTGTTATCACTGAAAGTCAAAATAGGGGGATAGGGTTTAGGAGGGTTCATAGAATGTCCCAGATGCTTGGAGCAAAAAAGGGGAAAGTGGTTGGGGCCCCCGGTTGTGATGGGTTTAGGCGTGCTGGAAAGCCCTTATCACTCGACAGTTTTAAAATTTAAGGGTTTTCAAAAGTATTAAACAAGTGAATTTTCACGGGGAGGGTGGGAGTCAGAATGTTTGGGGGTTTGGAGTAATGGGTGGCCCCTGTTCAATTTAAACCCCCAACTTCCGGGGTTCTTTGGATTGCTTAGGACTACAAATTTGGCCCCAGGAAGTGCAAAGGGCGGGGTTTGGTTTTTTCCTTTTCCCGGGTACAGAGAATGTTTGGATTTAAAATTAAAAAAAGGCTAAAAGGAAAAAAAAAGGGAGGGTTCTGGCACGGGAGTGAGGGGAAAAAATAAAGGGAAGGGGGGGAAAATTGAGGTTTTTACAAGGTTTTATCCTTTTTGGGTTTGTTTTTTCCCCTAACAATTAAAGCCCAAATTTCAGGTTTTAAAGGGAATTTGATAAACGTCAGTCCACCAAACAATTTAAAATCCCCCCCCTTTGGGTTGGCGGGGAAAACTCCCCTCTTTTTACATATGCATTCCTCAAATCCTTCTTATTTTATATATTCAGGTTTTTAATGTAATTAGCTTTGCCAAGACATCGTTATTTTTTTCAGTGTTTTCCCACATGCTAGCTTTTTTCTCCGTGATTTTGCCGTTAACAAGGAAGGAAATTTAAATTTTTCTCTCAAGTCTAAAATATATATTTTTTTTTTTTTTTCTCTTTTATCAAAATACTCGAGCACCTTTTTATTTGAGCCCCTATAATCTTACAGAAAGCCATACGCCCAGGGGGGCTAAAATGGGGGCCCCCAGCTCAGCTAAAAGCCCCCCTTTAAAAAGATGCTTTGAAACGAAGCCCAAAGGGTTTTTACACTCTGCCAGAATTTCAGTGTGAAAAATAAAAAGTGATGTAGCTTTTTATATAAAATTTTAACCCCGAATTGGGAGGGTTTTTTCCTAAGGTAAACAGAACCAAAAAATTTAAAACAAGTTATGTTTTAGATTAAGTCCCGAAAAATACCCCAACCCCTTAAACAATGTCTTTTGGGCCTACAGCAGTTCCAAAAATTTTTTGATTCTACCATCTGTATTAAAAAGGTTTAAACCAAAAAAAGAAAATCTTCTTTCTTTAAAAATGGCTTAAACAGAAACCCCAAAAGATCTTTGTCTATAACAGGCTTATCAGAAAAAATCTTTTTAAAAAACTTTAATTTCCCCTTCAGTCGTTGTCTTTAAAATATAACAGGTTTGGCAAATGGGGCCAAATTCCCCTTAGGAAAAGCGGTTTGGGCTGGTCTATTAATATTTTTGTATTAAATTATGACAAACTTCGGTCTTTGCTTTTTGGGTCGTTATCCTGATATCTCTTTTTTTTTTTTCCCTCCCAAAAGGCCAGGTCCTGACCTACACTGGAAAATTTTGATACCGAAAGGAAAAATTTAAAATATCCAGGGTTTACGTTACTTTACAGGAGCAACAAGCAGAGGCATTAATTTTGGGTTACGTTTAAAGGTATTCGAAAATGAAGCATACATGTAACCGAGCACCCCTGGAGGGACACCCGAACGTTCACAGGGCTCCTAAGGGGGGCGGAAAACCACTAAAAGAAATTTCACTAGAAAGTCCGAAAAACAGATAAGTCACAGATAAAAATTTTGGAAAACTTAATTTTCTGTGGGGGTTTATCAGGCCCCAAGTGATTGGGGACTCCAGGACCGTGAGTCGATGGTAAGGGGGTTTAGCCCCCCTCGGGTAGTCCTGGGCGTTTTTAGAGCACGGGGACCAATGTCAAGATGATTAAATCAGGTGTGGAATTCTCTTTGTTCCACTCCTTTTCCAATTAAAAAAACCTTTCCCCCGAATTATATTTTTTATTTTTTTTTCTGGGAGCCGGAGCTCGAGAAGTATGACCCATACGCTTGGTGGGACATGAAATCTGAAGTTTAATCCAGTAAATTTTCATTCCAATAGAACTTTTTAACCCATGCTATTTTATCATTCATGGGTTGGTTTAATTTGGGGGTTGCTAAGAGACCAAAATTATAATTTTTCATGTACTTTGAAGCATTAGTGATATTTACACATTCCCCAAAAGCTTCCCGTTTCATCTGGGGGGAGGGGGGGAAAAACCTTGACTTTTTGCTTTACGGACACTGCATCTGTCTCAAGGAAAGCTGTGTGAGAGAAATGTGATACTTCGATAAGGATGTATAGCAGTAATAGCAGTATAACAAACTATCTGATGAGCTTAATAAGAATATAATGATGAAACAGACTTTTGATGTTTTTTTTTCCTTAAATTATCGACTTGACACTGTTATGGATTCTAATTCCAGCTTCTCCTCCCCTGTTTGGGTGTAAGAATGAAGCTGTTGTTCCTCTCCCATAGACTTTAATTGTCATTGGCGATAATCTGTTATCGACTATCGGCATGATAATTGCTGATATCGACTATCGACTCGATAACGATAGTTGACACAATCACTCATCACTAGTGGTAAATAAATGTATATGAGACAGACATAGATATGACACATATAGGTAGATCTTACTAACAAATATTTAAGGGCATGTCCCCACGGCACGGGTTTTCGGACGTTTTTTTCCAGCCGGTTTGCGGTTTTTCAGACCGCCTGAAAAACCGGCTGAAAATAAGCACAATTGTGCTTTATGGAAAACCCGTGCAGCAGTCCCCACTGCACGGGTTTTCCGCCCGATGGTTTTGCCGCCGGCGGTCTGGCGGCAAAAAATTGAACATGTTCATTCTTCCGTCCGGTTTCCGGACAGAATATGAACAACTCAATGGGAGGGGGGAGGGCTGTTCTCTGCTCAATGCGGAGAAAAGCCACCCCCTCGAGGCCGTGGGGATGGCCGCAAAACCAGAAAAGTACTGGCCGCCAAACCGGCTGGTATTTGTCCACTGCCGTGGCAACATGCCCTAAGTCTCCTTTACTACCTGTAACTATGGGTCAGAAAGTTCATCAGACATGACACATCTCCTTTGCACTGTGAAAGGAGGGGGAGAGGCAGCAGACATGACACATCTCTCCTGCACTGTGTAGGAGGAGGAGGGGCAGCAGACATGACACATCTCTCCTGTACTGTGTAAGGAGGGGGAGGGGAAGCAGACATGACACATCTCCCCTGTACTGTGTAAGGAAGAGGAGAGGCGGCAGACATGACACATCTCTCTTGTACTGTGTAAGGAGGCGGAGGGGCAGCAGACATGACATAACTCTCCTGCACTGTGTAAAAAGGGGGAGGGGCAGCAGACATGACACATCTCTTATATTGTGTAATGAGGAGGAGGGGCTGCAGACATGACACATCTCTCCTGTAGGGTGTAAGTAAGGGGAGGGGCGGCAGACATGACAGATCTCTCCTGTACTGTGTAAGGAGAAGGAGGGGCAGCAGATGTGACACATCTCTCATGCACTGTGTAAGGAGGGGGAAGGGCAGTAGACATGACACATCTTCTCTTTACTGTGTAAGGAGGAGGAGAGGCAGCAAACATGACATATCTCTCCTGTACTGTGTAAGTAGGAGGAGGAGGGGCAGTAGACATGACATATCTCTCCTGTATTGTGTAAAGAAAAGGAAGGGCGGCAGACATGACACATTTCTCCTGTAGGGTGTAAGGAAGGGAAGGGGCGGCAGACATGACACATCTCTCCTGTACTGTGTAAGGAGGGGGAAGGGCAGTAGACATGACACATCTCTCTTGTACTGTGTAAGGAGGAGAAGTGGCAGCAGACATGACACATCTCTCATGCACTGTGTAAAGAGGGAGAGGGGCAGAAGATATGACACATCTCTCCTGTACTGTGTAAGAAGAGGAAGAGGCATCAGACATGACACATCTCTCCTATAGTGTGTAAAAAGGGGGAGGGGCAACGGACATGACACATCTCATATATATGAAAACTGTCTAGGTCTAAAATTCACTTTGTTGCCCATATCAACCAATCAGTGCTCCCCTCTCATTTTTCTAGAGCACTGTATGAAATGGGCACTCTAATTGGTTGTTATGGGCAACAAAGAAAGTCTTAGACCTAGACAGTGTTCATATATGTGGCTCAAAGTGTGTGTTGCTTACTTATGTTTTTGTTGTTCAGTTTTTACACATTAAGAGTCATGTGATTCAAAAAGGAATAGCACTTGTCCCAATTAAAAATATTTTCCAGCACTCAGTCAAATAATTAATAAAAAACACACTATATATATATAACACTTTATATCTCTCAATAAAACATGATTTTATTTAAAAAAATATATGACTGTAATGGTATTAAACAAAAAGGCAACAAACCAAGACATTACACAAACTGAAATTGAAAGGACATCAGAATACTGACGAACTGGCCCCGTACATACATGTCAACCCTGATGTCTAGGGTTAGTATCCAAAATGCCTTACGATTCCTGAGGAACTCTCCCCAATCACCCCCACGGACCGGCCTGCGTACTCTCTCTATTACACAAACTTTGAAAGTCAATAAATACCTTGGCTTACATTCAAGGGCAGTTAGAAATGTGATAGGAATCGGTACAGCTTATGTCCTTTTATGGACAAGATGACACATTCACGTGACTTTCTACACAGGAGATATGTAAGACACATACCTTCAATAACTTCCTAAGCGAGTTTGCTGTGTATATATGATTTTTTGTTCACAATGTAATGTGTTGTATATAGGTTGCATGTCTAGACGCTTACAGCAAAGGATCTGGTAACATATTTATGATGCCACACATTTGATCATATGTCATCTTTTGGGGCCTCCAAGCAATTTTGGGATGTGCACTCAGGTAATTTATTGACCTTCAAAGTTTGTGTAATAGAGAGTTACGCAGGTGTAGTATACAGGAGTTTAACCACCTTGTACTTATAAACTCCTGGTATATACTACAGAAGGATCATATGCTGAATTACTGTTAATATACTATGATGCTGTTTTGCACTGAGATACTAATGATGACACAACCTCTGGGTGAACTCTGTGTTGAGTTATATGTACTGCTAGGGACCAGAATCTGCAGGAGCTTGTGTGATGTAGCAAAATGTTATTTGTAAATGTTAAGCTTGTAGTTATTGGTTGAGAGGTGGGTGGAGTTAATAGAAACAGGCGCAAAAAGTTTTAAATAGGATCTAGTTTAATATTGTTCAGGATTGTCTTTGGGAGAGAGAAGAGTGGTTATACCTGTGGTCTGAACCTGTCAGATCATAGAGAAAGATGAAGGGTCTTACTTAACCCTTTGAAGCCTGGGCCCATTCCAGACTGCAGCCAGGAAGGCCCATAGCCCCATTTATCGGCCATGGATGTTTGGACAGAAACTAAGACCTCTAAGGTAAAGAGTTGCTTACTAGTAATTGCAGACGAAAAATATGATATAGTGGAGATAACTGAGACATGGCTGGACGAGAGCTACAACTGGGCGGTTAACTTGCAGGGTTACAGTCTATTTAGAAGTGACCATAAACACCGGAAGGAGGGTGGTGTCTGTCTCTATGTAAAATCCAGTCTGAGGCCAACACAGTGGGAAGATATAGGTACAGGTGGAATCATTATGGGTAAATATACATGGGGATAATAACAGTAATATAATTCTAATAGGAGTCTGCTATAGGCCCCCAAATATAACAGAACCCATAGAAGATATGCTCCTCAGGCAATTAGATAAAGCATCTAATCAGAATGAGGTTAATATTATGGGCGCCCTTTAACTACCCAGACATAAATTGGGAATCTGAACCTGTAGCTCTCACAAAGGAAACATGTTTTTGTCTAAAAACTAAAATAATTACCTTTCCCAAATGGTGCGGGAAAACTGACTAGAAGAAAGGCCCTTGTAGACTTAATATTGAAATAATAGACCTAACAGAGTAACAAAGGTTCAGGTTGAGGGGCCCCCTAGGGAATAGTGAACCATAATATAATAAACTTCCATTTATCCTTCAATAGAGCTTTTTGTCATGGAGCCACAAAAACACTGAATTTGAGGAAGGCTGATTTTGTCCTGCTTAGGGAGGCCTAAAACCTTATTGGGTGGGACAAGGTGTTTAAAAATAGAGAAAAAAAAAAAATAAATGGGAGATCTTTAAAAACATCTTAGGCGCCCACTGTGAGAGGTACATTTCCATTGGTAAAAAAATAATTAGAAACAGGAAAAACCCAATGTGGATCAACATAGATGTAAAGGAGGCAATAAAAAACAAAAAGAAAGTGTCAGGGCTAAGCTGTGCTCAGACTGCAGACAGGCTGCAACAGCTGATGTGCGCTCCCTCCCTGATACAGTTGCTGCTGAAAAGCTCTGTGAGTGAAAAGACGCCCAGCCACTCCTGACAGGGGGCGAGTTGCACCAGCCAATAGGGGGACCGGAGGCCACTCCAATCAGCTGCAGGGGTGGTATCCGGGAATCCCCCTTTTAAAACTCCCTGAAAGCTGACTGTTTGACTATTCTTCCTTCTGACGGCCCCAACACTTTAGAAGCGCAGGGACTGTCGCCCAGTTACCCCCAAAAGTTGGTAATTTCCCTTGTTTGAGTTGCTGTAATTGTAGTAATTTAATACGGGGTGATTCTTTTGCCCACCCATTTACAGGACGTAAAAATTAAATTACGGGTGATATACGTGTCGCTCAACTTACGTGGTATTTATGATTACTTGCCCTGTAGTTTGATTTACATAGGAGAAACGACTATGGAAATAAGGGAAAGAATTAATAAACACAAAAAATACAATTCGGAGAAAGATGTTGGATTTGCCCGTGGCCAATCACTTTGTAGAGAAAGGGCCACTCCATTTCCCCAAATTTGATTTTAGGGTTTTCGACCATGTAGCCCCTTTGGAGAAGGGGTGGGGATCGTGAAAGATTGTTGAAGAGGAAGGAACTTAAGTGGATTTTTGATTTAAAAACCTTGCATCCACAGGATTAAATTTAGAATATAATGTTAGTAAGATTTTAGGTTGCTGAGGTATATATTTGCGTAAAGTACATTGTTATATTATCATTATGTTTTTAGTGGATGAAATTTAATAAAAATATTTTTCTTTTATTTTTATTGTTTTTTAGGATGGACGGATGAGCGGGATCACTGATACATTCTCTTCAATTTAAGATTCATATTTGGCTGATGCTGATTGGCTTTAAACATTAATTATAAATGAAGTAGGGAATTAAACAGTTAAACTATATATTGATTTGTCTATTTTTGATTTATGTGTTGGATGCATATTTAGCTTCCTCACTTACAAGTCAGTTGATAGCTGTGTCTATGCTGTATGAATATATCTATGAGAGAGATCTATGATATTGTAAGACATTTACGGCGATTCATTGCCGTGCAATGTACTGTAAGTCGGAGTTCGGGCACTGAGCATGCGCGATTGAGGCTGAGGCCATTTCCGTTAGAGTTTGGGCACGAGTCTGCGCAATAGCGCGATGAAGGTATCCGATGTTCCTGTCATGCGCAGTGAGAATTTGAAGACGCCGAGGATGTAGAGATGGTGATCCCGCTCGTCTGGTATGTCCAGAGTAATCCTATTGGTGTTATCTTATGTCAATTTTAAATCTAAGACCACCAATGGTGGATTTTATAGTTTACACTTATGATATTGATTAATGATCGAATATTAGATTGTGATTGGGTTATGACACATTGTATGTACCACCTTTTGTATATATATATATATTGATGTATTTTGATACTTTACTTGAGCTTGACAAAGACTCACTGTCGAGTCGAAACGTTGCTGCTATTTTTGTACTTTGGGATCTCACAATAAAGAACACTGATGCTGACGCCATTCTGCATGTTGGTTATCGATATTTGGTGGTGAGGGATGGGCCTCCCTCTCTTTTTGGCGGTCTCCTGCAGGGAAAGTGTTGGATGAACGGACAACGGAGGACATTTGGTGCTGTTCTAAAAGTTGTATTTTGTCGCCCAGTTGCCGTCTGCTGCCTAGGCCAGCACGTCAAGTAGGCAGGGACAGTGGGCTGGGTTCCAGTTAGGGCTCACTGTACCTCCCTTGACGTGACAGAAAGCGTTTCAGCTAGTAAAACAGGAGGGCAGTGAAGAGGCACAAAAAAGCCATAAGGAAAAAATAAAATATGTAAAAAAATGATTAAGGCAGCAAAGCTGGAGACAGAAAGATGTATTGCCATAGAAAGTAAAAGTAACCCCCAAATATTTTTTAACTATATAAATAGTAAAAAGATTGAAAAAGAAAATGTTGGTGTCAGGGTTGGGCGGCGCTCGGCCTGCAGGGAGCAACGTTCTGCAGCAGCTGATCAGCGACCCCACTCTGATACACATTCTGCTGGCAGCTCCGTGAGTGACAGAGGTCCAGCCACTCCGGACAGGGGGCGTATTGCACCAGCCAATGGGAGGACCCGGAGGCCGCTCCAGTCAGCTACAGGGGCAGTATCCGGGAATCATATTTAAACTTCTTGGAGGCTGAGTGCTGCGCCTGCGATATTCTCCTGCCGGCCTTACCTGTGCTTTGTTCGTCTGTATGCTTACCTGTGCTCTTGACCTCGGCTTGTTTCCCGACCCTGTCTTACGTTCTGATTTTGTACCTCGCTCCCGTTTGGCTTTTGACCCCGGCTTGTTTAAGGGTTCTCTTGGGTTCCAATTTGTGGCTTCGCGTTTCTGATTGGCTTGATCCGGACTGTCTGACTATTCTCTCTCCTGATGGCCCCAGCACTCTAGCAGCGCAGGGACTGTCACCCAGTTGGCGTCTGCTGCCTAGGGCAGTACGTCAAGTAGGCAGGGACAGTGGGCTGGGTTCCAGTCAGGGCTCACTGTACCTCCCTTGACGTGACTTTATCGCAGGCCGAAACCGTTACTGCTCTTCCCTCACTATGAACCCCATGACAGCTCTGGTAGAGCAGATGCAGGGGCTAACCCAGGATCTGGCGCTGAGGGTACAAGAGCAGGATACTTCCCCAAGTCCAAGTGTCTCTGCACTACCTTCCCCTCCTGTGGAGCCCCCTATCCAGTTGCCTGACAGGTTATCAGGCAACAGGAAGGCCTTTTTGGTATTTAGAGAGGGATGTCGCCTATATTTTAGGCTCCGCCCACGTACTTCGGGCAATGAGGAGCAAAGAGTGGGAATTATTATGTCCCTTCTTCAGGGTCCGCCACAGGAGTGGGCATTCTCGTTACCACCTGATTTGCCAGAACTGTCTTCCGTGGACAGGTTTTTTTGCCTCTTTAGGCGTACTTTTTGATGACCCGGATAGGAAAGCTGTGGCCGAGGCTCAGCTGACCACCTTGAGGCAGGGTAAAAAAACTGTGGAGGAGTATTGCTCTGAATTTCGTCGCTGGTGTATTCTGTCTGGGTGGAACAACCCAGCTCTTAGATGCCAGTTCAGATTAGGGTTAGCTGACCATGTGAAGGATTTATTGGTGGCTTACCGTACCCCTGGTACTTTAGATGAGGCTATGGCATTAGCCGTTCCACTGGACAGACGTTTTAGGGAGAGACATCGGGAGAACATGGTCAACTCTACACCCACGGTTCCCGATATAAACCCAGAGGAGCAAATGCAAGTGGGGGCTTCTTCTGCTACTATTGCTAGGGACCGTAATACTTCTCGTCGTATCCAGGGATTATGCTATTACTGTGGAGAAGATGGACACGTCATCTGGGAGTGCTCCAAGAGGAAGACCAGGTCGGAAAACTCCAGCGCCTAGGTGATTTGCAGGGAGGCCACCTAGACGAGCAGGTATTTCCTATTGTATCCAAAAAGTTGCTGCTCACAGTTAAGATTTCATACTTGTCGCTGTATGGTTCTGGGAGTGCGTTTGTGGATTCTGGATCAGCTTCTAATTTTGTTGATACGTCTTTCGTCAAACGTCTAGGCCTACCTTGGAGACCGCTATCTGATGCGGGTTGTGGCTATTGACTCCCCTCTACTAGCTCGGGGCACAATCCAACATTGTACTCCTGAGCTGGAGATGGTGGTCGGATCCATACATACTTAAAAGTGTATTCTATTTATCATGGAGGGGCTGCCCGCTCATGTGGTTTTGAGGCTGCCCTGGCTTCAGAAACACAACCCGGTGTTCGCCTGGAATTCAGGTGAATTAGTCAAGTGGGGACAACTGTGTGTTGACATATGTCTCCCTACCATACTGGGCAATACTGAGGTGGAGCAGATTCCTGTTTTCATTTGTGACTTTACTGAAGTATTTTCTCAGAAACAGTCGGAGATACTACCCCCTCATAGATCTTACGACTGTGCCATTGACCTATTACCGGGTGGGGTTTTTCCCAAGGGGGGATATTAATCTTTGGCCCAGAGAGCTACCTAAACCCAAAATATATTGCAAAAGCTTACAAAAAGGGGCATACCCGCCCTTGGGTTTCCCACAGGGGGCGGGGTTTTTTTTTTAGGAAAAAAGGATGGGGGGCCCCCCGCCCTGCATAGATTCCCGGGGACTGAAAAAAATAAGTCAAAAAAACCCAAATCCCTTACCCTTACCCCTGATCTTTAAATCAAATCCGGGAGCAATTGGGTTTTAAAGTTGAATTTAGAGGGGCCATAGCCTCATCCGTACCCAAAAAGGGGGTTTGGGGGGAAAAACCCGGTTTTAACACTTGAAGGTCTTTTTGAGTATCTGGTGACCGTTCGGGTTGGTAATGCCCCCGCGGTGTTCAAGAACCGGGTTAATGATATTTTCTGTAATCTTGGTTGTTTTTATGGTCGTTTCCCGGGGATGACATTTTAAATCTATTGGAAATTGGTTGCCCCCTTTTAAAAAAACGTACGACGGGTATTGCAAACCCTGAAGGAAAATATTTTTTTTTTGTCTACTTAAAAAATTGTTTTCGGGGGTGCAGGAGGTACCTTTTCTTGGGTTACCCTGACCCCTAACTCATTTCGTATGGCCCCCGGAAAAATTCAGGTTTTTTCCGTTGGGTCCCCCTTATCCCTGAAGGCCCTGCAGGTTTTTCCTAGGGTTTGCTAATTATATCGAAAATGATTCGTAATTTTTCTGTCTTGTTCGGACTTTGACTGACAGACTAAGAAGGGGGTGAAGTTCGTAATTGGCAACCTAGGCCATGAGGCTTTTGAGAAGCTTAAGCATGTTTTGTATCAGTCCTGTATTGATTCAACCCACATAGCAAACCCTTTGTCTTTGGGGGGGTTATGCTTTCAGTATGGCGCAGGGAGTCTTGTCTCGGGGGTCCGCTAACCTTCCCCCTTTGTGCCTTCTTTTCACGAAAATTTTCCCTCAGTAAGGGAAATTATGATGTTGGAACCGGATTGTTGGCTATTAAGTGGGCCTTTGAGGAATGCCCCCATTCCTCGAAGGTGCCCAGCTCAAGTCACGGTCCTTACTGATCAGGAATCTTACCTTTTTAGAGAGTGCTAAAAGGTTAAATCCACGTCAGGCACGTTGGGCATTATTTTTTACGCGCTTCAACTTTGTGGTTCTGCCACGCATCCCAGGAGGATCCGGTACCTATATTGCCAAAGGAGACTGTTGTCTCAGCTATTTCCCCTGATTTAGCCATTGAGATTAATCCCCACTAGGGAAAAGCCCGCTAATTGCCGTTTTGAAGGGCTTTGTCCCCCCCCTCAGCTCCGGGTATGTTATTAAAAGAATTTCATGATTCTGTTTTATTGGAATCCTGGGGTGTCAGGACAAAAAAAAACTTATTTCTGATTTATGGTGGCCGTCTTGCCTCGTGTGGTTGGCTATGTGGGTTCTTGTGAAGTCTCGCTCGGGCTAAAGGGTTTAAACTCGTCCCCCCTGGGGAAATATCCCTCTACCCATCTGAATACCCCTGGACCATATCTCCATGGATTTTTGATGGCCTTCCCCCCCTTTGGGGGCAAAAAGTTATTTGGGTTGCAGTGGACCCTTTCAGTAGAGTGCCACTTGTTCCTTTTAAGGGGTTACGTCATCCAAAAAATTTGCCCGAACTTTTATCAAACACATTGTCAAGCTTATGGTTTTACCAAGAATTTTTATTTCGGACAGGGGTTTAGTTCATTTCTCAATTTTGGAGCCTTTGCAAGGCTCTGGGATCACCCTGCCTTCTCCCTTTCCTTCCCCCGAAAGATGGCAGAGAGAGGGTAAACAAATTAAACAAAAACTCTTGTATGTATTTCAGCAGGTAACTGGGTAAAATACTTACCTTGGTTGAATTTTGCCCTAACAATCGGGTAGTAGTGTTGGGACCCAAAAATTTTAACCCATTATGGGTTTTTTTACCAGGCATGCTCATTTTTTAGTGTACATTGATCACCGGGGGGGGGATGCTATCATTAAAAATCTGTGCACAGTCTGGGCCCCAATTTTAGAAGAACTTGGTTATACCCCGAAAAACCAAAGAAAAAAATTTTGATAGACGGTGTCTTATTCTAGAGGGTTTTGGGTTTGGGGAAAAATATGGTTATCCCCCCCGAAATTCCGATTGAAAGTTCCCCCTGGTAAAATCCCCCCCGATTTGTAGTCCTATTTGTGGGTTCGGGGGGGTTAATCCGGTGGCATATCGTCTCAAATTACCCCCTTCTTCCCCTTACAAAACGGTTTCATGTGCATTCTTAAAGATATATTTCGCCTATGCTCCCCCCTCTAGACCTTCTCCTCCAGTTTGCATATAGGGGGAGTTAGAAAGAATTTTCCCCGTTTTTTGGATTCTCGTAAGGTCCCAAAGGTCTCTACATACCTGGTCCCTTGAAAGGAGTAGGTCCTGAAACAAGATCATGGGTTCCCGGCGAAAAACCATCCCTGGTACCTCGTGAGGGAATTCCATGAGTCTCACCCCGGAAAAAACCCAACCGGGGAAAGGGGTCCGGGGGCCCCCCTCCTAAAAGGGGGGGTTACTGTCAGGGCTGGGCGGCGCTCGGCCTCAGGGACAACGTTCTGCAGCAGCTGACAGCGCCCCCCACCCTGAACACATTTCGGCAGCTCGTGATGATTGCACGGATTGACAGTAAATATCGATCTTTGGCTCTGTAAGGAATCCACACAATAAAGGATAATGGTTATTAAAAAGGGGATCTGGATAGGTTGGAGGCCGGGAGAAAAGTGGCATATGAATTTAAAAATGATAATGAAAGGGTTATGCACAGGGGGGAGGAAAAACCCATTACATGATTACATTTAAATGAAAAACACTGAGTAAAAGGGACATGGGAAAGACTTGGGCCCTGGGGGACAAAAAATTTAAATTAGCACCCAGGGGTCAGGCAGCAGCAGCAAGGAAAAGGGATCAGGGTTGTATTAAAAGGGCATGTGCACTGAGGGAACTTTATTCTCCCACTTATAAAAGCCACTGGTTAGCCCACACATAGATATTTGAAAGTTTGGGCACCATGCACAAGAAAGACATGTAAGCTTGAACAGGGAAAAAGGGGCAACAAAAATAATAAAAGGACTGGGTGGACTGTGATACCAGAAACATTGAAGGTTTGGGGTTTTTTTGTTTTAGAGAAAAGAAAAGCTTCGGGGGGACATAATAAAAAAATGTTTAAATATATTAAAGGGGCCAAAAAGAGATCTCCTTTAAAATTAAATTTATACCCAGGGCTGTACTAGAAAAGGGGGGCATCCTTTTTGTCTTTAGGAAAGAAAAATTTTCCATAAAAATAGAAAGGGATTCTTACTGTTAGAGCGGGGACTGCCAGAGGAAATTGTCATGGTGAATTCACTAACAGTGAGTTCAAGAAGGGGTTGGATGCATTTCTGGAGCGTGATAATTAAACAATTATAGTGACAGGATTTGAAGAAGGTCTGGATTTCTTTTTAGATGTAATATTAAAGTTATAGTGACTAGATTCTTAGAAGGGCTGGGTACATTTTTAGATGTAATAAACAATTATAATGACTAGGATTTGGAGAAGGTCCGGATACATTTCTGATGTAATAAAGACAATTTTAGTGACCAGGACTCCGGAGAAGGGTCCCCGGATACATTTTTAGATGTAAAATTTAAAAATTTTTTTGTGACAGGATTCTGGGGAGGGTCGTTGATCCAGGGAATTTTTTCCGAATGGCCAGATTGGAGTCAGGAAGAAATTTTTTCCCAAACATGAGGACAATTGCTTTTACCTCAATGGGGGTTTTTTGTCTTCCCCTCTGATCAACACTTTAACACTTTAGCAACACTTTAGCAAATGGGCTGAACTGGATGGACGTATGACAAACTATGTAAAGATCCCTTGGACAGGTACACTAGGGAGATGTAGATTAGAGGTAGCACATAGGAAGTCCCCCACTGGCCTACCGACCAGAGTGTGCCCAGATTGTTGCCTTTGGCCTGGTCCATCTAGATCCAGTTCCCTCGGGGTTGCTCAACTATCCCCTTGTAGTCTATCTGGAAGTTGCTAGGATGTCAGTTTCCTTCTGGGTATGTTTAACGTCCTTGCATGAAACAAAGGGACCGTTTTAGAAATGAACTCTGATGGCTGCTAGCTGCAACAAGAAGGGAACTCTGATGACTGCTAGCTTCAGCAAGAAGGGAACACTGATGGCTGCTAGCTGCAGCAAGGCTGACGTTTGACTGTAATCTAATGAAAAAGAGATTCCATGAATAAGAACTTACCGGTAAATAAAAGGTACAAGTGATGCTTCATTCCAGCTGTTAACCCATTGTCTGCCTCCTCTTCACCTGCACAACATTATGGGTGCCTCCCTATACTATCGCAACATCAATACAGCAGGAGAGGAGAGCCATGGAGAGCACTCCGGGGGCTGGTAACATCCACATCAAGCCGAAGGCAACACCCCACCACTGTGCTGAGGAGCGGGGAAGGCAGGTGAGGTTTCGGTGAGTGGCAGCTTCCGTGACAAGTGTGAGAAACATGACTCATTGCTCGCCACTACCACTCCCATCCTCTCCGCTGCTCGACCCCACATCCCACCACACAGGCTGGTCAGTGGGGGTGATTAGAGAGGGTCCCTCAGGAATAGGGAGGCATTTTGGATAATAACTGTAGACATCAAATATCCGAGGAGTCTAAATTATAAAATTGATCTGATGTATGTATATTGATTTGTGTTTGTATAATGTCTGTTCACTGGTTGCTTTTTTTTGTACATGTATTCTGAGGGTTAACACACACCTTTTCGTCTGTGGTCTTATGAAGCTATTTAAGGATGTTTGCCATCAGTGTGGGGGAGATGGTTATATAACATTTTTAAAAAATTTTTTAATATAAAAATATAAAAAATAATTAATATATAAACAATTACAGGTCATGACTAAGGGCCCAAATTATGGGTGGGTTTTGTTCACATGATTAGTGGATCATCAATTCGGAATCTGAAAATTGCAGCTCCAAAAAGGCAGCATCCAAATCAGATCCCTGAAACGTATCGCAACACGGTAATCCACACGCATGCAGTGTTGTGATATGAAGATTTTTGGTGTGATGCAGCAGGAATCGCGACCCCATATTTTTAAACTAGTGGCTCGGGCTGCTGAATATAACAGTCACCCTGCCTAATACCAGACCGCGCTTACAATCCCTTCACCACCTATCGTCCCTTGCACCTCTCCTGCCCCGCTCCTCACCCTCCCATCACACGGTAGATCACATGCGGGCGGCCGTGTTCTCGAGGTTACACTGCAAGATGTATGGCGTTGGATGTCAAAAGGAAAGAGCAAAAGTTACATCACATTACAAGCATTTATTAGATGACGTGTTTGGGACTGTTTGAGGGCCTGACAGTGTACAGAACCAAACACGTAACTAAAAAACATATGTACACGATTACAGGTCTCAACTGAACCGTCCGAGATAACCGCCCTTCCTTCCTTATACACACCCCTGGTCCTCTAAGTCAAACGCCACATACAGAAGATATTAAAAAAAACGCCACCAGAAAACAACCGCGCACTACCATCCCTTATTCTAATAATATCCATCCCTACCAATTCTCCCCTATGCATGCCCCACACAAAAACCCATGTTCCACCTTCTCACACACACCCCCACACACCGGTCATATCTGACCTCTCTGTACTAATATCGCCTACCATCCCATTTTCCCTAGCCCCCACACCACAAGTCCAACTGCAATACAGCCTCAAGCGGTAAAGTCCTCATCTATTAAACGCTAAATAAGAACCTACAAGCACCTGCCTACCCGTAACAAACACAATAACACATAGGCATATGCCATCTCACCAGACCCACACGCCACAACACCACACGCCCCACCCCCCCCCCCATAGCCACCCCCCAATCAAGCCCTCCAGGCCCGCACCCTTATGCATCCACCTTAACCTTACCAGCATATAAACAACACCGTGTCGACCCCCTATCATGTATAGTTTGCATTCAGTAAACCAACTTCCATTCCTCAAGTCACTCACTCATGCACACATGGCCCTCCCTATTTCTTTCAATCGCCTAACCAATGTATAATGATCTTGATTCCCGTTTGCTGTCTAACCCCTAACAAGCGCGATATCGCTTGTCAAAGGGCCGCAGATGAATGAGGGTGACGGAAGGCCATAGACTATATCACTCTTAAACCTTCACCATAACCCATGTTTCCACTTAGCCCACGCATTTTCCAATAATCGCAAATGATTCAATCCCACGTGTGCATGATTACAAGGCACCTAAAGCCTAATGTATGCTATATATATATAGCTGCCAATTTATGTACTTGGGTCCTATTGCATCCTGGTCAAAGGAGTGTCCATCGTTTGCGACATCTTTATTAAATACAATTTGTAATATAATGCAGGAATGGTTTGTACTAAGACACAAACACCATTGAGGGAAAACCCCACCAAACAACAACCAAACAAATACCCATGCCTCCCTATACCCTGGTGGCCGCTTAAAAAAAGTAATAAGAAAGTTTCCAATTTAACAAAAAAAACCTGCACCCCCGCCTTCCCAGTTCACCCACAAATTACTCTATGCAACAACATTCACCTTCCCCAACCTAATAAACAACTGCACGACAAACAACATACATTAGAACCCTCTCCTCCTTCCCTCCCACAAACCCGTCCCGCTTAATCCAACTATTCTAATTATAGGGGAAGTAGAGACCCTCATAGTAAGACAGAGAACCCCGACAGACTCACGTGCGACCCCTCGGAGTCCACTCCCCACGCCCGGGAAATAAGGACCCGTCGGGGGCTGGGCCCCCCTCCTATGTCACTCTCCCTTCAACATCCCCCTCATTCTCAAAAAAAAAAAAAACTCCCGCTTACCACTCCACATCCTCGCTTTTACATTCCTTCCCCACGGCACGCCTGCCTTAGCATTACTAATGTTCCCAGGACCAATTAACTTTTGGCCCATCCACGCACAACACAAACCTCCCTGCCCCCTCGACCCAGCCCAGTATATACAACCATTGTTCCCTGTCTAACCCCCACACCCTCCCCTCCCTCTAATCCCGCAACCTTGATTTTTATTATCTCCGACCCTCACACACGATTTTATGCACGAACGCCCAATGAAACCCCATGCCCGCCGAATTTCTTACATTTGTATTGCGATACCCCAATCATCCCATCGAAAACCTTTCCAACTTCCCCCCTACCCTTTACCCCGACTCCCCCCTTACCACATTAACCGACAAAACACCAGACCCCAGGTACCCCGCTCCTCTATGTGCCTGCTGTTCTCTACTCTCTGTGATCCACATAGGCACACCCCAAATTATAGCTATCCCTTCTTTCAAAAAATATAAAAAAAAATCACCCTGGGCTTCCCTTCCAAACATACAATCACAACTCAACTAGACTTCACTCTGCATTTCTCCCACCCATTTTCTTTTATACTCACAACAACTTTTCCCCCCCATTCCCGTGGTCCCAATACTAAATCTCCACCTGTTCTTTATATTATATAGCATTGTTCTCCACCCCCACACTCCGCCATCCCGACACTATCCTACACTCCCCCAATCGCCACCCACCACCCACCTGTTCTATGGCTATGCCTTTTTTCTTTTTATCCTCACTAACCCCCACCTTATCCCATCCGATGACAATTTTAACCCCTCCCACGCCCCCCCCCCACACTACAATCCCCCTCAGCCCCCCATCCCCTTCTGGCTCCCCCACCCCAAACATCCATCCGCCATACAAATACACACACCACTTCCCCCACATCCCACTTAATGCCAGCCTATGCTCCCTTCCATAATCACTCAACGACGCCACGTATTTTGCATGTAACCCCGGGTTGTAAGTCACCTCTTTAACCACGCAAAGTCAACCCCCCTGGCCCAACCGTCCCCTTTTTCTTCCCTTCGTAAAAAAAAAATGATCCTGCCCGATCTAAAAAAACAAGAAGAAAAAAAGTTAAATATAAAAACCTCATTACCAACCTTATCTACGCCGAAGGATTCTCACCAACATCAATGCCCACACTACAAACAAAAAGCCTCCCACGCCACTCCCCCATCGTTCAAAAACACAATAGCGGTACCCGAAGGAGACAGTATCACAAATGGTGTACAAAAATAATTCCACTAAACATATCTGAAAGAATATTACATGTGTCACCCCCTTCCCCCACCAGTACCACTAGTTTGTAGCCCACAATATTCCCCCCTCCCAAAACCGCCCATATAATGGCTGCTGTAAAAGCAAACCTCAAACCCTACAACGGAAATCAAACAAAATATAACATTGAAGTTCATCCTGAAGATAGAAGCCTCCTTGCAACCTTCCATCCCCCCTCCCAGACTTTAAAGCCTTAATAATTAAAAGGTCCCGTTTGTTGGCCGGCCACCCACATACCCCCCCTAAACACAAAAATAAAGAATCCCAAAGCTCCTTCCCCGGTCTGATGCCCAAAAAAAATAAAGATCTCCCTCCACCCCAGAATATAAAGGACCACGACCCCTCACATTCCGTAACCGAGAGGTCGTCATTATAATAGCGTGGTCCATAAGATAACAAAACCACACAGCCTCACTCTGTCTATAAATTAATAGTCCATCTACCAAGATAAAATATGAACAATTATATATCAACCAATTATAAGCGATTCCGTACCTCCAATCCCGTCTCCACCCCCGTTGCACAAAATGTGCTAAATTAGCCAAAAAAAAAAAAGACCAAGTGACAGTCTTAGTAACCTTCTAACCTGGTGCACACCCGATCAAAACTACATGAAAAGATCACTAACTTATGGCAGTGATGGGGGGTTGTTTTAATGGGATGGCCGAAAAACCTTGGCCTGTTGGCTCACCCCGCCACATATGACCCAAAAAAACTAAGCAAAACTCCATCAATAAACAAATACCCTCATTTTGTTCCATTTTTGATTCAAATCCCTAAAACCCTAGCGAAAACTAAAATAATATACGCAAACCCCATCAAACTAAACAAAAAAAAAAAAAAAACGTCATACTACCCAAAGCTTCCTTTGGGTGCCCATATTACCATTACCCATCCCCCGACTTGATGCCCCCCAAATAACCACCCCCCACTTCATCCGAATCCACTGGCCAATCCGAACTGTATAACCAATACAGTCGGTTTCGCACACATACCTTACTGCTGGACGGAAGTGTGTGTGCAAACCGTGGCCATGTAAATTGTACGAGGGAGCCATTCCCAAGGCTCCCACCACAATTCCCGGTGATCCGCATCGGCGCAGCATAGCTGCGCTGATTCCGATCACCGCACCGAATCGGTGCTCGGCACTGATCGGGCGTAATTCAGTACGGCCGCTGGCCATCTTTTGCTCCCTGTCGGCCGCCTGATGGGTAAAACAGCGCAGCGGCGGATCCACCTGCTGGCGCTGTTACTCTGCCGGGTGTTAGCGGTGATTTGCCGCTAACACCCTGTCGGCAGTAGCGGGGGGTTTGCGAGCGATCCTCCTGCAAAGCCCCTTAGCGGCCTTGGGAACGTACTCATCTACGCCAAAGGTACGTTTAAAGGGGTTAAAACAGCTTGTAAGAATTGTATGAAGGGGGAGACATATGTCTTTATATAAAAATCTGTCTGAGTTCTTGACCAAGTTTGCACACACTGCAGCAGGGATTTTGGCCCACTCCTCTCAAACATCTTCTCCAGATCTTGCAGGTTTCGGGGCTGTCACTAAGCTACAGTTGAAACCAGGGGCCACGTGTGCTAAAGCTTTCTAGGTCTAAAACTCTCTTTGTTGCCCATAGAAATCAATTAGCGTGTCCCTTTCATTTTTTCAGAGCACTATATGAAATGAAAGTTTTAGACCTAGACAGTTTTCATACATGTGGACGTAGAAGTTTACATACAGTATATAAAAAGACACACATGCATGTTTTTCTCACTATCTAACATGAAATCAGTATAAACCTTACCCATTTTAGTTCAATTATGAATACCAAAATTATTTATATTTTCCAAATGCTAGAATAATGAGAGAGAAAGATAAATTTTTAAGGCATTTTTATCACTTTCTGCAAAGTCAAAAGTTTACATACATTTCATTAGTTATTTTGTTAGTATAGCCCTTAAACAGTATGACCTATGGATCAGACATTTTGGAAAATCCTTTCACAAGCTTCTCACAATAGTTTGGGGTAAGGAATTTTGGCCCATTCCTCCAGACAGAACGTGTAACTGAATGCCATTTTGTCGTCGCCTTTTTCACACCTGCCTTTCAGCTTTTGCCCAAAATTTTCAATAGGATTGAGATAAGGGCCTTTGTGATGCACACTTCTAAAATATTGACTTGGTTATCCTTAAGCCACTTTGTAACGAGTTTGGCAGATTGCTTTGGGTCATTGTCCATTTGGAAGACCCCATATTATTAATGGAATACACGCCCTTCCTAATTGGATTTAATAATTTTATTGATATCTACAAAAGAAAAAGAACTGTCATCCTCCTGTCAGTCTCCCTCCAGTCATGGGGATGTCAATTATTTTTCTTTTGTAGGTATCAAAAACATTTCTAAACCAATTAGGAGAGGCGATATCCATAAAAAATGGGTCTTCCAAATGGATTTTCGATCTAGATACTAGGACCCCAGCAGGGGTTCTTTTATTTTATTAGTCTATTGTTTATTATTGTTTATCTTTTTTTGCATATTTATATGTTTATTTGTATATTTGGGTTATTTTCTTCATGGATTCGTATTCAGGCATTTGTGTTTTTGTTTGGATATTATTTTGTTTTAGTACCATGGATTGGTAGCTTCTCTTAGCTACCACCATTGGCAGTTAGAACATATGGGTCTCTAGCCAGGTGTGTATTTAATGAGCTTCTGTTTGCATTCAGCCTTATGCTACGTTTAAGGAATCTGATTAGTCCAAAATGCGTCAGTGAGGTGCTGATTTTGCTATGCAGGGAGTGTTATTAATTGGTGTATGTTTTTGCCCTTGTTTAGAACTTTTTATTTTTTTAATTCAGTAAAGAAACTTTTATATTTATCCTCTGAATCAGAAGCTGGTCACATTGCTGTTTTCTGTTGTTCCACTGGAGTTTGAAATTCCACTCCTGACTGTGCTTCACCCAGCAGAGGAGACGGAATTATTGGTGAGCTGGTCACACATGTTTTCCGTTCCAGCATGGGTTTATAAAGGATCGGTCATGTCAAAATAATCTCATCAGCTTCTATAAGAGGCACAACAAACAAGGATAGGTATAGGTTATCCAGAACCAAACGTCACAGTAGAGAAGGTTAGTTCTAGACTGGATCGGGGTGAGGCATTGGATGTCATATATCTGGACTTTTATAAAGCATTTGATATTGTGTCACGTAAATGGTTCGTAAGTAAAATGAGAATGCTTGGACTGGAGGAAAATGTTTGCTGGTGGGTAAATAACTGGCTTAGTGATAGAAAACAAAGGGAGTACCCCGTCCGGTGGGGCTCACCACCAGGGGGCTTGGATTCTTTGGTACGCCCAAGCCGCAAAGACTTCGGAGATATTTGACGAGCGTTGCCAATGCGGAGACCTTCTTCGGGACCACCCCTGAATGATCCTACTTTGCAAGCAGCTGGACTTTCGCAAAGTGTTTTATCTTTTTTTTTTTCTTCCATTCTCACATAGCAGACTTTTAGTTCTCTCCTCTCTTTAGAACTTTGGTGATAGCATAGTACTATGATTGGAGACCTTCTGGAACTTCCTAGTCCCTTAGCATTATTATGATATGTGTTACTGCGCTGTGGAGTGGGAGGAGTCCCCTGACCTCCCTTCCACCTCCCTTTTTTTTTCTTCTTTCCCTTTCCCCTCTCCTTCCCCTGCCCTCTGACTCTTCTCCCACTCCTGCGCTAGGTGTGTGTTCCTCTCTATGTTGCAATCTTCTCATTACATAGATCGATTGGCGGTCTGCCTCTGGATTGGCCTTGAAAAATGTTAGTATGGTTGCTTATATCTGTGCCCTCGCTTTCAGTCACAGTCCCCACATAAGATGGTGGCTAGGCTTCCTGCGCTTTGCTCTAGCAGTTTGTCTGCTGCTAGCTGTTAATGAGCAGTTGTTAATTTTTCTTTCAGGTCAGCTTAGGCCATTGTTTTGTTTAATTTATGCTGTCTACATTTGTTCTTGCATAGCGATTGTGGTGGGGCTCCCATATAGGGGCTGTCTGTGGCTTATTGACCATGGATAGTTTCACTGTTTTTTCCATTAATGTTAAGGGTTTCAATATCCCGGAGAGGAGATCACGCATCTTCTATAATATGCATAAGCATAGGTCGCACATTTTATGCATTCAAGAAACCCATCTCCTTATAGACCATGTATCTGTAATACGAGATAGATATTACCCCTCCTGGTGCCTTTCCAGTAACTCGCTAGCTAAAACCAAAGGGGTCGCAATATTTTTTCACAAATCTCTTCAACATGTAATTTTTGAGGTGAAAGCGGATGCGGAGTAACGATATCTTTTCGTGAGGTGCAGCGTACGGGGTACCCCGTACACCATAGCTAATATCTACGCGCCCAACCAGGGTCAAGTTTCCTTTCTGGCTCAGACTCTAGATGAGCTAAATGCTTTTTCCAAGGGCCCTATAATTCTCGGTGGTGATTTTAATCTAGCGCTGCAGCCTGTGGTTGACACTTCTTTGGGGCTATCTTCTCTATCATATACCAAATTGAATAAAATCAAACGACTTCTCCGGGACATGCAACTGTGTGATGTATGGCACATCCTAAACCCCACGGCCCACGACTATACTTTCTACTCGCAGCCGCATAATGTCTACAGTAGGCTGGACTACATCTTTAGTCAGCATTCTCTTTTGGCTGGAGTAGTCAAAGCCGATATAGGCAACATCCTCCTCTCAGATCATGCCCCGACAAATTGCACCTTTGTACCACTGAGAGCCGCAGGCCCTTTATGTGGAAACTTAATGAATCACTCCTAGAAGACACGGTTTGTCTCGCCGATGTCACACAAACTATTAGACACTTCCTAACTGACCATGCTGCCGACCCTACATCCCCCCACCTGAAATAGGATTCTCTCAAATGCGTATTGAGAGGGGTTCTTATTAAGCACAGATCCAGGTTAAAACAGGAGGCCGCAGGGAAATTAGAGGCCCTTCTATTTTGACTGGGGATCCTGGAGGCAGTGCATAAAAGCACAAACAGAGAAGAGGATCTCAGACTCTTATTGCAGACGCACCATGATATTCTCCGGATCCTTGACCAGAAGCATAAAAGATACCAGCAGATTTGTGCTAAAACCTTTTATCAGTGGAACAACAAACCAAGTAGGATGCTGGCGCCAGCACTTAGAGATAAACGAGCTTCACTATTTGTCCCAGCAGTAAAATCCGCCTCAGGTTCCATGATGCATAAGACGCAAGATATTCTGGAGTCTTTCCGCCTGTTTTATCAAAAGCTATACAATCTCCCTAAATCTTGCGCAATGGAGAATGATAAGACTAAATTACTGGAATTTCTATGGCCTCTCCAGGACTTCGAGAGACCTTTCTCGCTGGAAGAGCTTAAGGTGGCCATAGCCGGTTTGCCAGCAGGGAAAAGTCCTGGTCCCGACGGGTAAACAGCGTAATTTTTCAAAGTCTTAGCATATGAGTTGATAGACCCGCTTCTGGTGTCTTTTAACTCGGTCTCCTCTTCGTGCCCTTTTTTGCTGGCCTTCTTGGGTGCATACATTATGATAATCCCGAAGGATGGTAAGGATCCTCTTCTCTGTTCGAGCTACAGTCCTATATCCCTTCTCAACCCCAACACCAAACTCTTTGAGAAATTATTAGCGACTAGATTGAACAGGCTGCTGGGGGGCTGGATTCACCTGGATCAGGTGGGATTTATCCCTACTAGGGAAGCTAGGGACAACACCCTCAAGACCTTTTCGCTCATTCGCCAGGCCGGGGCGTGCGGGGTGCCCCTTGTGCTGCTATCTTTAGATGCTGTAAAGGCAGTAGATTTGGACTTTTTGCTGGCTGTCTTGCAGGGGCTGGGTCTTGGTCTTGTTTCAGTGATGTTGCAGCACATAATGGCTCTTTATTCACACCCTCCTGCTCAATGGCTCTCTCTCTGCGACCCTCAGAACTGGCAATGGCACCAGACAGGGGTATCGCCTCTCACCTATCCTATATGCGCTCACGATGGAACACCTCTTGCAGACCATACGGAATACCATTAAAGGGGATTTGCCACCAGACCAAGTACTGACCTCCGTTCAGCATGAGAGCAAGATGTAAACAAATCACGCTGAGTCATGAAGCTGCAGTGGAGAGAGCGAGAGGGGAGGGGGGAGTGAGGAATCCAAAGGGAGCGTCTCAAAACTTAAGGGAACTAATAAACAGTACAACAGTGGATTCAATACAGCAAGACACAGAGCCTCAGATGGCACTGTCAGGAGAAACGTTATCTGCTAAGTAGCTTATGTAATGTAAACAAATCACTGAGCTGACAGAGACGCACACAGACACACACAGCCAGAGCACAGAGCCCTGCATAAGGGGATCCTGTGACATGTTCACTCAAATAATCAAACTATAACTTGTGAATTCTGTATACAAAAGAGAACACCTATTCTAAACAGCAGATTGAAAGCTTCTTCATCAGATAAAGCAGGGATCTAATAACACTACAGCTAGTTATTCTGTATACAAAAGAAAACATATTGCTACCCGGTGCCTTAAAAGACCATTCATTCTGCCTGTCATCAGATAAGAAGTGATTCACGCAAGTGCGGCCTTTCAGCTCCTGGGTCGTGACTAGGGGAAGCTTTGTGATAACCAAGGGGGGTTGAGAAATGCTGTAGCTCTCAGAGTTTTCACTTTTTTTAATCACATATATTTAGAAAAGTGATTAAATACCCAATTTGGAGATTCCCACGTCAACATTACATGGTGGCAAAACCCCTTTAACATTCGAGGTTTTGCATCTAAGAATGTACAACCTGCAACCTCTTTGCCGGTCCTCATGAAGGTTTTGGAGACCTTCAGCTCCCTGAGCAATTTCAAAATGAATCTTAAAAAAAGTGTGGCTATGGGTGTTAATCTTGAGAGTGAGGCGGTTGAGTGAGTAAAACAGCCTTTTCCCTTCACATGGGCACAAAAATCCTTCAAAAATTTAGGAGGTCTTATCCCAACAGACCTACAGTACACTTATGAGCTGAACTTCGCCCCAATTATGAGTGCCCTCTCCTCTGATTTATCACGCTGAGACAGGCGAGGTTTTTTATGGGGTAGTGCGGTTTAATTTTTAGTTAAGTGAAAACTTTCCCCTACCCGGGGGCCCCCCCCCTTCTGTTTCTTTTTCAAGACCAAAATCCTCCCCCCCTGGTTTCCTTTTTTTTAAAAAGTTTATAAGAGCAAACAGTTCCTTTTTTCCCGGGGGTTTAAATTTTAGAATAGCGAAGAATACGCTTATCAGGGAAAAGGGAGAGGGGGGGTTTTGGGCCCCCCCGGATTTTTAAAGGGGTTTTATTGGCGGGCCTAAGGTTCGCCTAGGGGGCCCGGTTTTTATAATTTGGGGAATCCCCAAAATCTGGGTTTTCCCCGGAAGCATACCTTTGTGAAGTTTCAACTGACGGCAAACCCCCTGGAGGGGAGATGACCGTTACCTAAATCTAGACTTTTGCGCCTTTCTCCCAAAGGGTTTCACAAGGTTTTCCCCTTTTTTTTGGGGTATATGGTAGATCATCGGGTCTATTTAGTTGTAATGGACCTTTGACCCAAATCTGTGGTAACCCGGCTCTCGCTGCACTAGGGTTTCGTGGGCATCACAGGCCTCTAGTGTTCCAAGATTTTCTCACTCTCTGAAGTCCTGGGAGGAAATTGCAGAGGTTGGGGTATAAGTTGTTGGGTTTGGGGGGCAAATGTGGGAGCCCGCTACTTTTTATGGTTAATTTTGGGAACTGGACCTGCAAAAGCTTTTAAAACCCCCCTTTAAACCAAATTTGGGGCGCAAATTAAAATTTTCCCAAAACTAATTTTCGCGCATTTTGTCTCATTGTTTTTGGGAAATTAACAGGTCACCCCCCCCCCCCCCCAAATGGCTTGGGAAATGGGAAAGCCAAAAGGGCCCCTCTCGGAAGAGGTTTTGGGTGAAATCCTATATGCTACTTTTAAAAACCCTAGTAACCTTTTCGTCTCCAGTGATAAAAATTTTTAAAAACATTTCCCCTTGGTATAAAATTTCCCCACTTTTTTTGCATAGGCTCTACCCTTCTGTGCCCCCACGGGTGGGATGTGGTTTGAAAACCCCGGGGGAATTTGGGACATATCGGTGGAGTTGTCCCCGTTTTTTCCTTTTTTGGGAAAAAAGTATTTTCCAAATAAAATCTTTGGGCAGGGGTACAGGGTGCAAAAAGGACCCTGCGGGCCTGCTCCCCGTCCAGTTTTTGTTGGCAATCTCGGGGCCCCGAAAGAGAATATTTTTTATTTTATGTTGGTTGTGGCTAGGGCTTAAAGCCGAACCTGGAGGGGCCATGGGCTCCCCTTCCCTATTCCCGATTGGTTTAAGGAAAAACTTTTTCCTCCCGGCCTTTTGGAAAAAAGGGGATTAGGGTAATTTTGTCGGGTTGGAGAGGTATGGTCGGGGGGGCCCTTGGGGGGCGGGATGCTTTAGTGGCTTTGCTGGAATTTTTTTCCTTTTGGGAAAACCCCCCGAATTTATATTTGGGGATGTGGGCTCCTCTCCCGGGGGTAAGGGGGTTTCTTAGATGGCTCCTATCCTCCCGGGGGGTCTTTTTTTTTCTTTGTCTGAGAAACTCGCCCCTGCAGAAGCAATTTTTTTTGGTTTGTTTCTTCTTTTTTCTTTTTTTGCGGGAGACAGATTTTCAAATTTTTCTTTTATTTTTTTCTTTCTGTTCCTTTTTTTTTGGGTTTTTAGTTTAAAATCCCACTGATTTATTCTTAAGGTTTTTGTGTAGCTCACAGGGGGTGTTGCTTCCCCGTTTTTGCCCTTTTTTCACCCTTTTTGATGCTAACAATGAACCTGAGTTTTTTGGGGTACAAATTTCTTTAAATTCCCGTCATCTGTGGGAATGTTTTTAAAATTTTTTTTATCTTGACTGTTAATTTCGTTAATAAAGTTTGGAATGTAAAAAAAAGGAAAAAAAAAGGGTTTTTTATTAAAAGTTACATACTTGGGGCTGGATTCAAAAATTCTTTGCAGATTACCCTATAAAGTTTTTGTTTTGTTTTTTTTAAAAACCATAGTGGGCAAAAAATACTATAAAAAGGGATTTGGGATAAGTTGGAGGCCCGGGCGGGGGAAGTGTCAGAAGAGGTTTAAATGGATAAATTTCAAGGTTATGCCCCTTGGGGAAAGGAAAAATTTTTTTCTATGATTAAAATTTAAACAGAAAAAAAAATCTGGGTTTAAAAATATTAAAGTTTTTTTAATTTTTAAATTTAAAAAATAAAATTTCCCCAAAAAACCCACTTTAAATAGAAAATTAGCCAAACAAATTATGTCAAAATAAAAATAAACAAAAAATTTTTCCCCTTTTCATAGGGGCTCCCTGGTTTTTTGGGTACACAGTTTTCAGGGCTCTGTATAAATAATTTGTCTCAATAGTTCAGGTGAATACATGTAGTTTAAGGGAAGGTCACAACATAAAGGGCCACATGTATGAAAAAAATGTCTGGTCAAGGAAAAATTTTTTGTTTCCCTTTGCAACAAAACCCGCATTCCCCTTTCAAATTTATTAGTGCTCTGAAAAAATTTAAAAAAGGGCTCGAATTTGGGTTTCTATGGGCAACAAGGAAAGTTTAGACCTAACATTTTCATACATTTTTCCCCAAAATGGTTTTTAAAAAAAAAAAAAAAAAAAAAAAAAAAAAAAAAAAAAAAAAAAATAAAAAAAAAAAACCTTTTTCCCCGGGTTTAAGGGGACTAGAAAATCTACCCTTTACGAAAATTTTTTTCAAGGTTATCGCCCCGATATCATCCCACCACCTATGCTACCCCTGGAACACCCTAAACTCCCCCAATTTAAACCCCCCTACGGGGATCCAAGGTTACATATGCAAAAAATTACCCATGATTTTCCCCGTTTTCTCCTTTAAAGGTTTCTTTCCCCCCTTTTTTTTTGGAGGGTTCCCCAAAGGGGGGGGGCAATGTGGTTCAATTTTTAATTTCCCCAAACCCCCTCCAAAAGAAGGAAAAAAAGGGTTTTTCAATCCGATCATGGATGCCTCAATTTGGGGTGACATGGGAAAAATGGTTTTTTCCACTATGGATCCCAATAGCTCCCCATATGTAGGCCTCCCAAAAATAATTTTAAAAATTAATTCAATGCAATTTTACCTTATCCTGGAATCCCGATTTTTTTTTCCAAAGGTACTTTCTATGTTTTCCCCTTTATGTTTAAGAGGGGGAAAACTTAAAAGATGCATATCCTGTTTCTCCCCACCTAAAGTTTGCAAGGGATAGGTTTAAAAGGAAGCTTGTCTTTCCCGCAAGCTTTACAAAAAGCAAAGTTTCCTTTTTAAAATTTACTTAAATCGCATGTGGGGCTTTTGAAATGGCTTTGGCCTTTTTGTGGGACATATTTTAAAATTACCCGGGTTAACTATATTTTGTACAAAAGCCACTAGATGAAGTTTTTTTTTACAAAAAAGGGAAAAAAAGGGGTAAACAGTTTTACAAAACAAAGAAAACGGCGTTAAGGGCTGAGGCATAACACACCCCGCCCTGGTCCCCCCAGGGCACCACTTTTAAAACACCTCAAAAGGGAACCCAACAAAATCAGTTAAAGTAACAGGCGGGGAAAAGTTTAGGTTTATTTTGACTTCCATTTTCCGACTTTGGCATCTTTTACTGGGAAAACACTTTTTTTTTCAGCCCCTAAAAGGCCATTAAATTCCTTTTTTGGGGTTTTTTTTTTTTTTTTTAAGGAGTCCTTTAAAAAAACCCAACCCACTTAAAGTTTCACGATGGATTTACGGGGCCCCCACATTTGTTACGTTTCATAAAGCAGAGGGGTATTTCCTTTTATCCCAGAAAGTATCCACTAGGATTTTACTCTTCTCCATACTCTTGTATAAGTCTTTGTCAAAATTCACCAAGAAAAGCTGTAGTTTGGATAATTTTTGGGGGGAGAAGAGTAAAGGTCAATAAGTGAGAATCCCTGTATCGTAAAATTTTTTAAAGTCAAAGGTCTCCCGTTGAAAAAAGCTGCAACCAGTGCGACGGGGGGTCTGGGCCCAAAAGGGGAGTTAAACCGGGGCCCACCCAAAGTACATGAAAATATTCCCCCGGCCTTTTCGAAATAAATGCCCCCTTTTTAAACCACATAAATTAACAGGGGCGAAAACAAACTGAAATTGTGTAGAACCCAATATCAGGGTTAAACCCAACTTTTTGGTCAGTCTAACATATCATAGCCCACAGGGCTAAGTAGCTCCATCCATATCCCCCCCCACCCAAAATACAATGTCCCCCCCCAAACGTTTCCCCTTGGTCATGCACCTCACCACCTTCTAAAATAAACACCACAAGAAAAAAAATTTGGGGGCCCGTTTCAAAGGGGTTTAATTATCCCACTATTGGAGCCGATTTGGGGCCCCGGGAAATTTGTGCTGCAGTCCCGGCCCAATCCGTCGCAGAAAATTACATAATCCCCCATTTTTTCATAGAAAAACAGGGGATTCCTTCGCCCCCCCCGCCCCGCTAATCCCCCGCGGGGGCAAAGGGTGACATGCACATTATCCAGGCGCAAACCGCCGTGAAAAATTTCAAGTCTATGGGCCGGCGGGCCCGCCCCCCCCTCCCCGCCCCCCCCCCTTTTAATTCAAGCTGGAATTGCGAGCGAAATCCGGTTTCGAATTAGGGCCTTAAATAAGCCTTGAAAAACGGGCTAACCCCCAAATCACAGGTCAGGTTTTCCCTCACTCTTACATCAGGGACACTTTGTACACAAACCACAAAAATTAATGCCAATATAACCAACAACACCCCATATAGAGACCACATTGGGGTTCGGGAAAACCAACTCAGGTCAAAATTTACAGTGAAACAGCACTGACCCAATTTAAGAAGTAAAATAATTTCCTGAAAATTCAGGGACAAAAACCGGAGACGCCCCCACGGATGAGCCCTTTTTCCCCCTTCTTTTATTTCTTTTTTTCTTCGCTTCCGTTCCACAACCCCATAATGGTTTTCCCCCGCCCCCACTCACCCCTGAAAAATTACACACAAATATCTTAGAATCCTCAATTTTCCAGCACCTCTTTACCAAATTCCCCAAACCTCTTTAAAAAACTACCCAGGGTTTTGGGAGACGGTTTCAAACCATAACTTAAAGGGGTTTTTATCTTTAAAGGGGTTTGGGGGGTGGGGAGAGGGGCTAACCCCCTGGAGGTAATGCAGGAGTATAAAAGGGAGTTAGGGGCTTTCCCTTTTTAAAATTAAAAAAGGCATTAGGGGGCCCCCTTTTTGGGACTAAACAGGCAGTTAAGGCCTCCCCTTTTGGTTAAAACAGACAGTTAGTTTTCTTTTAGGGGGTATAAAAGGCAGTTAAAAAGGGGCTTTTTTTAAGGTAGTAACAGGGGTTTGGGGGCCCCCTTTAGCTAGTGTGCAGTAAGGGCAGAAACCCCCCCTTAAGCTTTTGTGTGTAGGTATCCCGGGGCCCCCTTTTTGGGAGTCAGGGGGCCCCCTTTTGGTTTTAAACAGGGCCCCCCCTTTAAAAGGGATCCCGGGCTCCCCTTTGGTAGTCAGGGCCCCCCACCCCCCTTTTTAAGTCAGGGCCCCCTTTATTTTAGCCCGGGCCCCCTTTTTTTAGCCAGGGCCCCCCCCTTTTGTATCAGGGCCCCCCTTTATTTGCCAGGGGGCCCCCCTTTTGTAAACCCTGGGCCCCCCCCTTTTGTAGCCAGGGCCCCCTTAAGTAGCCAGGTCCTCCTTAATTTCCAGGGGCCCCCCTTTGTATAAAGGGCCCCCTTTAAATAGCCATGGCCCCCCCCTTTTAAGGGAGCCAGGGCCCCCTTTAGGGAATCGGGCCCCCCTTTATTTCCAGGGGCCCCCCTTTTTGTAAGCCAGGGCCCCCCTTTAAAGTCGGGGCCCCCCCCCCTTTTGTGCCATGGGCCCCCCTTTAAATAGCCAGGGCCCCCCTTTATAGGCCCGGGCCCCCAATTTAAGGGGCCCCAAAACCAGGGGCCCCCCCTTAAATAGCCAGGGTTGCCCCCCCCTTATAGTCCCGGGGGCCCCCCCAGTAGCCAGGGCCCCCCCTTTTAAAAATCAGGGCCCCCATTAGTACCAGGGCCCCCTTTAGTAACAGGGGGCCCCCCATTATTTTGCCAGGGCCCCCCTTTATAGGGTCCCGGAGGGCCCCCCCTTTAAAGTAGCCCCTGGGCCCCCCCCAAAAGCCAGGGCCCCCCCAATTTGCCCGGGCCCCCTTAATTTGCCAAGGGGCCCCCCTTTAAATAGCCCGGGCCCCCCTTAGTAGCCGGGCCCCCCCTTTGTAGCCAGGGCCCCCCCTTTTAGTCAGGGCCCCCCAATTGTACCAAAGGGCCCCCTTTGTAGCCAGGGGCCCCCCTTAAATAGGGGCCCAAAATTGGGGCCCCCCTTTTGGGTTTGTACCAGGGGCCCCCCAAAAAAGGTTTTGTCCGGGCCCCCAATTTTTACCGTCCCCCATTTGTTTGCCAGGCCCCCATTAGTAAACCCCCGGGCCCCCCCCTTAATTTGCCAGGGGCCCCCCCTTAGTAGCCAGGGCCCCCCTTTTACCCGGCCCCCAAAAATTTTGGTAGCCAGGGCCCCCCCAATTAGGGTTTTGTCCCGGGCCCCCCAATTTGAACCCCCTGGCCCCCCCTTTTTTACCCCCCAGGGCCCCCCTTTAAAAGTCAGGGCCCCCATTAGTACCAAAGGGGCCCCATTAAATAGCCAGGGCCCCCCCCCTTTTAAAAGTTCCCGGGCCCCCCTTTTTAGGGTTTTTTCCAGGGCCCCCCAATATGGCCAATGGGGGCCCCCCTTTAAAAACCCGGCCCCCATTGTAAACCAGGGGCCCCCCTTAGTAAACCCGGGCCCCCCTTAATATCAGGGGCCCCCCCCTTATTTGCCAAGGGCCCCCCCCTTAGTAAGCCAAGGGGCCCCCCCCCAAAAGTCCCGGGCCCCCAAAGTACCAGGCCCCCCCAAATTTGTAGCCAGGGCCCCCCCTTTAAAAGTCCCGGGCCCCCCTTTTGAGCCAGGGCCCCCATTAAAATAAGGGCCCCCAATGGGGCCCCCCTTTAAAAGCAGGCCCCCTTATAAGGCCCCCAAAACCCCCCCCTTAATAATCAGGGCCCCCCTTAAATACCAGGGGCCCCCCTTTTTAGGGCAGGGCCTTATTAAATAGCCAAGCCCCCCTTTAAAATCAGGGGCCCCCTTTTATTTGCCAAGGGGCCCCCCTTTAATTTTCCCGGGGCCCCCCAAATTTTAAACCAGGGCCCCCTTAAAAAGTCAGGGCCCCCCTTTTTATCCAGGGGCCCCCCCCTTTATGTAGCCAGGGCCCCCATTTTGAATTTAGGGGGCCCCCCTTTAAAGTAGCCATGGGGGCCCCCCTTAAATAGCAGGGGCCCCCTTTATTTGCCCGGGGCCCCCCTTTTAAAAAGCCAGGGCCCCCCTTTTTTTAGCCAGGGCCCCCCCTTAAGTACCAGGGCCCCCCCTTTTAAGGGCCGGGCCCCCCCCCTTAAATAGCCAGGGCCCCCCCTTTGTAGCCGGGCCCCAAAATAGCCCGGGCCCCCCTTAAAAGTCCCGGGCCCCCATTAGTAACCCCGGGCCCCCCAAATTTTATCAGGGGCCCCCATTAAATACCCGGGGCCCCCCCTTAAAAGTCAGGGGCCCCAATTTGTACCAGGGCCCCCTTTTGTTTAAAAGGGCCCCCCCTTTAAAAATTCAGGGCCCCCATTAGTACCAGGCCCCCCCCTTTAAAAATCCCCTTGGGCCCCCCTTTTGATTTAGGGCCCCCATTAGTTTCAGGCCCCCATTAGTAGCCAGGCGCCCCAGTATAAACCAGGGGCCCCCCCTTTAAAATCAGGGGCCCCATTAGTACCAGGGGCCCCCTTAGTAGCCAGGGCCCCCCTTTAAAGTCATGGGCCCCATTAGTAGCAAGGGCCCCCCCCTTTAATTTAAACAGGGCCCCCATTAGAAGCCAGGGCCCCCCTTAATACCAGGCCCCCCAATTTTTAGGGTTTGCCAGGGCCCCCCCTTTAGTAGGGCCCCAAAGGGGCCCCGGGGGCCCCCCTTAATATTTAGGGCCCCCTTAAATAGGCCCGGGGCCCCCCATTGGAAACCAGGGCCCCCCCAGGGGAATTAGCCAGGGCCCCCCCCCTTAATAACAGGGCCCCCATTAGTAGCCCAGGGCCCCCATTTGTTTGGAAACCCCCTTTTAGCCGGGCCCCCCCTTTTTAAAAGCCCGGGGCCCCCCCTTAATAAAACAGGGCCCCCATTATAGCCAGGGCCCCCATTTTTTTAGTTTAGGGCCCCCCCTGTGCCAGGGCCCCCCTTTAAAAACCCGGGCCCCCCCTTAATAATCAGGGCCCCCCCTAAAATAGCCAAAAGGGCCCCCCCTTTGATAGTTAAAAAAACCAAAAAAAAAACACCTTACCCCTTGGGCTCCGGCTCCCCCCTCCTGGCAGGTTTCCCCGGCCCCCGTCCGGGTCTTCCCCCTCAGCCCTGCCGTCCTGCATAGGGCGGCACGTGAAGTGAAACCCTCCCACCCTAAACCCGGGCGCCGGGCCCAAACCTTTAACCCCCAGGGGGATCACGAGCGCAGCGCCCGTGGCCTGTGCTCCGCTGAAAACTTGGGCCCGGCCCCCGGGGGTTTGGGGACCTTGTCCCCCATCCCGCCCCGGCTCTGGGGCGCTCGGGACGGGGCCCGGGCGGTTTAGTGACCGGGTGCCGGGCCCGGCCCCCGGGAGCAAGGGGACTGCCTCCGGGGCCCCCCGTGGCTCGGGGGGGGCCCCCCGGGGGGTTCAAACCCAAACCCCCCCCCCGGGCCCCTTCCGAGCCTGGCTTCAACTTCAGCCAAAGAAGATTCTGAAGTCCCCCTGGGGGACTTTAAAGTTTTTCAGTTTTTTGGAAATATTGGTTTTAAAGGAAATTTTGCGGGCCCAAACAAATCTTCCAGGAACCCCCGGTGAAAAGAACGAAGGAAATTTAAAAACCATTACAAACCCTTTATCAGCAACATGTTTTTTTTTTCTTATCCTTTCAATGTTTAAGAGATTCCCCAGCTCTTTTTCAGGCTTCCAAAATTAGTACCTCCTTTTCAAGCGGGTCTTTTTACTGGTCCTCTAATTTGCCCTTTAAAACTCATTCAATACTGTAAAAAATCAATGCTCAGCATTTACTTTAGCATGGCCTCCCCAATGGCTGTGTGGGGAACAGGGCCAAATGTCAAACACAGAAGATTAACATTTGTTAAAAAAGGATTTTTTTTTTTATAAAGTGGGATCGGGCTTTAGGGGAAAATTTTTCCAAACTTTTTGATGTCCCTTTTTTGGGGCTTAATCTGTTTATGATAGTGTTTAACAAGGGAAAATTGATGTGGGGTTTTTTGGGATATTATTTTAAATTTGCTTTTTAGATATATCCCCCTACTCTCCCCAGTCCATTAGCATAAAGTTCTTCAAGGGTCTGTCTTAAAAACACTTCTTTTTTTTGTGGGCCTTCAAGTTAAATTTCTTCAAGTTCTTGTACATAAGCATCTTGTTAAACACAATGGAGAACAACATCTCTAGCTTGCGTGAGCTCATCCACTGTATAGGCTGACAATAGTGCCAACCCTTACAATGCTCTGATCCTGTTGACCTGGCTTCGAGACCTCTAGCTATATGAAACAAGCAAGATATAGCTCGGTTCACAGACTTCCAAGTAGAAAACTTGTTAAAATGTTCAGACCCAAGCTGTTTGTTGGAAATGTTTGACAATGAAAAAACCGAAACGAATCTCGCATCAGATTCTGCTCAAATATTTGTTTTGCTTTTCTCAAAATTACTTTACGTTTGTACAGAAATGAAAACCCCACTGAGCCAAATAACTCTAAAGGGAGATGTGGAAACAGCTCTAGAGTAGGGTCTGCGGGGTTGGATCACCCCGGGCACACAGCCCCACTTAGTAGGTTTTTGTCACCTTCTAATTTTTTGGATCTTTATTCACATAGAAAAAAAGTGCACATTCCCCAATATAATGCACCATTTTTTTTTTGGGGATTTTCTGCTAAAAAACCCTTGACAAAAATTCTCTATATAATGAACTTAATACACAAAAATGGGGCAATATTCAGGCAAGGAAACCCCTTTAAATCTCCTAAAAAAGGGGCATCAAATAGCCATAGTTTTGTAGTTTCCCGAAAGGCACATTAATTTTACTATCAAGGGTTTAAAAACCCAATTTTTTAGGGTTTTTTTTCATTTAACAACTTTCATATGTCAAAACTGCCGTGCCATCGCCACTTTTTTACAAATTTATTCAAAATCTTTTGGTCTCATTGTAAAATTTCCTAGCATTACTTTTTGTCTGATCAACAGTGTATATTTAAGTTCCAGTCTATTTTGTTTAAACAGTTCTGCCATTTTACTCTAGAAACAGCACACACAGTTCTAGTCTAGGTATGCTATGGTATTGGTGCCAGCTTCGCTTTACCCATTACAAAGCTAACCTGGATTCGGTCTTTAAGGTCATTCATTCTGAGATAAGCTACTACAATTTCTTTTACTGAAGCATCACAGAGTATACACAGCTTCCTAGACGGAACATCTCCAGGAGGGATGAGAGCATATGGTCTAGATATGTGTAGATTAGACAACATTTTTAAAGAGTCTCTCCATGCTATCCATAACACCTCTTTCTCAGGAGGAAGTGTAGAATCCCATTCACATTTATTTGTAGTTAAATCTCTGAGGAGAGTCTTACCTTGGATGGTCACAGGTGCTGCGAAACCAAGTGGATCGTATAGACTATTCACGGTAGATAGGACACCATGTCTTGTGAAGGGCTTTTGCTCTTGAAAAGTAACAGGGGCAGTCTTGAGGTCCCAGTTGAGCCTTAGGCTGCATAGGTATAGAGTCTTTCACCAAGTCTACATCTTTCAAATCCATGGTGTGATCTTGAGTGGGGAAGGCCTCCATGACAAATTTGCTGTTTGATGCTATCTTATGCAGTCTGAGGTTTGAACAGGTGAGCTTACTTTGGGTTCTTTTGAGTAGATTGATTGCAGCTTCAGGTGAAGGAGGTGACTTTAGGCCATCATCTAAATAGACATCTCTCTCAACAAACTGTCTGTCTTTTCCACCAGCCCTTTGATACGGCAATAGGCAGCCCAATTTCCCCTACGTATGCCAACCTGTACCTGTGCTGGGTGGGAGAGAACATCCATGTTCGGAGAGGAAGGGAGCCCTTTGACGTCCCATATACTATTCTGGGGATGTTACATTGATGACTTGTTTTGCTATGGCATAGTGACACAAGTATTGATGACGTGTTTTGCTATGGCAGGGTGACACAAGTAGTTTTGTTGAGTTTATGGATTTCCTGAACAGAAATGATCTGGGACTGCATTTCACTTATGAATTAAGTGAAAGTGAGATTTAATTTCTGAACAGAGACGTATCATAAAGATACTGCCACCAATAGTTTCCTAAAGTGGGAAAGCTATCACCCACCTGCATTGAGGAAAGTTATATCAAAGGGGCAGTATTTAAGAATTAGAAGGAACTGTTCCAATGTTAAGGATTTTCATAAACAAGCTGGAGATTTGTCCTATATACAAGGTACCAAAGCACCATCTCTTGTAAGGCAGAGAAACTCCCATAATACACTTTATACACAGAAAAATGGAGCCAAACTCTAAAAAAGTACCAAAATTTTTTTTTAATTTAAACAACACTTAAAAACAAATTTACAAACAATATAGGAGGATATCACAAAAAAGAGGGGACAAAACGCAAAAAATTTGCTCAAAAAAGGAGTAAGTTATAGTAACTCTTTTTAAGATATGGTTTTAAATAGATAGATAGGGCTTAGAAATACAGTTTTGGGAAAACCTTTTGGGATTTAACAAAAAACCATAAAAGTTTTTTTTTAGGATATCCTTCCCGGTATGCTAATTCCAAGATTTTAAGAAGTTTCGACTGAAAAAGATTGTATGGGATTAAGATATCTTTTGATATGAATCCCTACCCCTTAAATTTGCCTAAACGCTTCTTCTCATTTTTTAGCCAGGGCCAGATCACAATGTTTCCCCCCTTGCCCCGCTGCCTTAAAACCACATCCTATAGGACTGCAATTCTCTCATGCATTACTTTGATCATTTAAAGGTTACATCGAAAATGCACGCTGCTAGGGGGCTAAGAACCCTGAGGTAAAAATGATATATAACATCATCTAACATCAACCTTATCCTTTGAGGAAGCCTTTTGGGCAAAACCGTTGGGACGGGGGGCACGGCAGCTTTTGTACCCCTGTACCCCCCCTTATCGATGGGTAAATACTCTTTGTTTTGTGGGGCGCATGGGGTCTTTGTTTACCGTACTGTTTGTTGCCCAACTCACTTTTTTGGGGGTAGCTTTGGGAAATTGCCTGCGCAATTTTTTTGGGAGGATAGAGTTAGATAAGGATCTAAAATTTTGGATTTAGTGGGAAGGGGGACGGGCGTTGTAGTACCGTAATAGATTAAAACTTTTTAACCATATCATATCATATATCCATATATCATAACTGAGTTACAATAACATTCCCTATTTTTGAGCAGGCACTTCCTTGCCGTTTTGTCCCCTCTTTTTTTTTAGATATCCTCCTTATATGTTTGTCAATTGTGTTTAAGTGTTGTTTAAATTAAATAAAATGTTGGTACTTTTTTAGAGATATGGCTCCATTTTTCTGTGTATAAAGCTGGGGATTTGTGTTGCGTAACAGGTTCCATGACATAGGTTACCTGGATGCAGTACTGAGATCAGCATATCAACATGCAAATAGTAGCAACAGATCCAGTTTACTGAATGTGGGTAACAAACCCCAAAAAGGGAATCAGTACAGGGTTTTTAATATAGGGGACTATTTGACTTTTCTGGGGGAAGTTAGAAAGATACTTGAGAAACATTGGGACATTTTGAGGGATGATGAATAATTACAGACGGTTCTATCCTAAAGACTAGTGTTGAGCGAACAGTAAAAAGTTCTAGTTCGATTAGAAACTTGGAAGGGAGAGACATGAACCGCACATCCTCACACAACATATATACATTATAAAAATTCTTTTCGCAAAACTTTACAAAACTGAAAAAGGAGGTTCTTAGATACTTTTTGATCAAAATGTATAGGGCCCACTTGCCACTTCACGGTACCTCATAAAATGGGTCCCACCCTAAATGGGGGAAAAACTGCTGGGCCCCCCACCAAACCCCAGCAAAAAACCCCACAGATTGGGGGGACGTTCTGGCCCAAAAGCACCACGCTGCCTGACCTACCCCCTGACTCTGGGCTCACCACCTCACCAGCACCATCACAGCACAATGGGGCCACACAGCACCACCACCACAAATAGAAAGGTAGACAGCTAGTTTGATTAGAACCTTCAATGTTTGTGAGTTCGGTTCGAATTTCTATTCGAACTTGAACTCGAACTTCAAACCCCATTAAAGTCTATGGGAGAAGATGTTCTGGTTATTTTTTATACCTATACAGGTGAGAAGCTGAAATTACCATCAATAACAGTAAACAGGATACGTGGAACAACTTAGTGAAGAAAATTTGACTCTAAGGGCGACATGTATGAACGGCCTTTTTGCCTGTATCCTGCACCTCACCGGCCTGAATCCGCTATTGGACTAAGGGATGCGATGTTAGGCGCAGCGTTCGCCACTTTCGGCTGCGCCTCACATGAAGGGGCGTGCAATGGGCGCGGTGTGGGCGTTCCGGGGCGGGACGCAGTATGCTCGAAAACTCCGAGGCATGTACGATCGCGGGTCGGCAAAGTGCGGCGCATTGCAACGCTCGCCAGCTCCGACAGGCAGACCTGGTTGATTCTGGTCTAAATGATCCGGTGGAGGCGAAGTGAAGCGAGAACGGAACATGAGAGGAAACGCCGTGCGGCATGGAGTATGAATAAAAAAAAAATCGCCTTTATTAGGTGTAAAAAATTATCAGAAAAAGAGCTGAAACCTTAAAAAAAATATCCCAAATCCTGATGTAGCGCCGGTGACGGGCGAAAACCGTTTGTTAGGGATTTGTTTGGGATTTATGTTTATAGAAGGTTTCACTCTTTTTCAGAAAATTTATTTAACACCTAATAAAAATTAATTTTTTTTTTCATACCCCCAACCCGCACGTCCGCGAGACCCCGGGTTTTCATAGCATTAACCCCCTCCAAAAAGACTACAATGGGCCCAAGTAGCTCGTGCTCTGTTTTGGAGGGTTTTGCCACCCCGCTACTAAACCCCAAACGGGCTCTTTTCCGCATTTTACTATTTTTTGATCTGTCCGGGCCTTGTTTTTGTTTGGTCAATACTTCCCCATTTTTTTTAAAAAGGGGTCACTGTCCTCCTTTTTCTGTTTGGGCCCAGGATTCCCAAAGGGCCCCCGCTAGCTAAACCAATCAGTTTTTTTCCCTCCCTTTTTTAAACCTTTTTTTTTGAACTGTCCCCCCCCCTTTTGGGTTTTTTGAATAGTAAAATACTTCCCATGGGTTTTTAAAAAATGGGTCACTTTTGGGCTCCTTTTCTGTTTGGCTTTTTTTCTGCCGACCAATGAAAGACTTCCCAATTTTAATTTTACTGTTTTTCCCCGCAATTTTAAATAAAAAAATTTTCCCAAAAAAAGCGCCTTTTCTTAAATTTTTTGGAAATGTTTTTTTTTAATGTTTTTTTTTTAAAAGGGTTTGAGCTCTTTTTCAAAAAAAGTTTTCCCCCTTTTAAAAAGGGTTTTTTTGTTTCCCAATACTCCATGCCGCAGGGAACATTTTTAAAATGATTTCTCGCTTTTTTTCCACCTTTTCCCTCGAATCGGAATAAAATTTTGGCGCAGTCCCACCCCGCGCCTAAATGGTCCCGCACTGCACCCCAAAACACGGGCCCGGGGCGCGGTAAAAATTTTTTCACCGCATGTATGAGCCCCCTTTCCTCGGAGGGCGAATTTTTAGGCGCACCCTTTCCCGGCATGGGGCCTAAGTCCCTGCATTTGCCCCCCCCACACACAAAGCGAGGCATGGCGACTTTAAAACCATGTATAGGGGGCACTTTTTTCCGGGCGGGGGAATTTTAGGCGCAGTCCCCCCATTTGCGCCTAAGTCCCACACTGCCCTCACACACGACGAGGCGGGGCGGATTTTAAAACCGAAATGTATGAGTGCCCCCTGGGCCCCCGACTAAAAGGGGCGCAAATTTCCCCCGGGAAAATTTGGGTTGGAAACATGCGCCCCCGGAAGTGGGGGAATTCTTTTCTTTTTCGCCCAAAATGACAAAAAAAAATTGAGAGGCTAAAATTTTTAAATTTTTTTCAATGGCAAAACGGGAAAAGATGAGGACAGTTTGCAAGGGGGGCGTAGCTATAGGAGGTAAAAGCGGTAGCAGCTGCAAACGGGGCCCTTCTGAAACCCCTGAGGGGGCCCCAAAACCCCCTTCACAGTGCCTTGCGAAACTTTTTGGGGCCCCCTTGAACTTTTCAACCTTTTCCCTAAATTTCAAGCTTCAAAGAAAAAGGGATAAAAAGAAAAATTTTTTTTGTGAAGAATCAACAAGTGGGACAAAATTTGGTGAAGTGGAAAAAAAATTTTTTTGGATTTTTAAAAAAATTTTTTGAAAAAAAATAAAAAAAAAAAAAGTGGGCGGCAAAATTTTTCCCCCCTTAATTTAATACTTTGTAGGGGCCCCCCTTTTGCTGAATTTAAACAGCTGAAAAGTCACTTGGGGGGCTATGTCTTTCCAGTTTTAAAATTTAAAGGGGGCCCATTTTTTCCTTTGGGAAAAAGCTCAGCTAAATTTGGGGTTTTGGATGAGATTTTTTGGGGAACAGCTTTTTTCAGCTTTTTCCTCAAAATTCTTGATTGGATTCAGGTCGGGGGATTTTGGGGATTTGGGGCCATTCTAAACCTGGGACTTTTAAATTTGGGAGCCATTCCTTGTAATTTTGCTTTATTTTGGGATCATTGCTTATTGGAAGATAAATCTCCGTCCCATTGTCAGGTTTTTTTATGGACCCCAAACGGGTTTTTCTTCCGGGAATGACCCTTTCTTTTAATTCCATCCATTTTCCCATAAATTTTTAAAAATCCATTTTCCCTGCCCCTTTTGGAAGAAAAGCGGGTCCAAACCTTTATCCCCCCACCCCCAAAGTCTGACATGGGGTTTGGTGTTTCAGGGGATGAGCTGAGTTTTTTTTTACGCCAAAACATATATTTTTGCATTGTGGCTAAGATTTTCGAATTGTTTCTAACAAGGGGAAATTTCCCTTTTAAAAATTTCGGGAAAATTTGGGTTTCAAAAACGAATTTCCGAATTTTTGGGGGACTTCGGGTGAACGAAGTGTGCTTTGATTGATAAAATGGCTTTCGTGCACATGGGGGTTACATGGGGGAAAGAACTCTGGGGGGAAGAAGGGGGGGATAGCCGGGATGGGCATGTCAAAAGATGAAGCCAATTTAGAAACCGGCAGGATTCTTGGGCTCACCCACTATATAAGTCCCGGGGCGACGCTTTGGGGCTCATACCCCCTCTCACTGTACGATTTAAAGGGGAAGGGGGCTGGGCCAAAGGGTTTCTTGTGATACTGAAACTAAATAAAATCCCTTTTTATAAAAGGGGATTTTTGGGGGGTTCCCCCACTTGTCTCAGAACGCTTTTCTTAACTTTTTAAATTTCTGTTTTTTTGGGGGATTGGATCTGAAGTCCAAATGTGTGTCCATGCAGCGCCTATACATTTTTAAAACTATCGCCACAGCACATTTTAATATCCAAGGGTAAACAAACCTGTTTCCTTTTTATTCATTTTTAAAAAAACACGTTTTTAAAAATACAAAAACACTTCATTTTTGGCTGCTCAAATTCCCTTTTTGGGAATTTATATCCAAAGGGGGTTAAAATTTAAACCCTTGTTCGGGTGCGTGGTGACAAAAAAAAAAACGTTTATTTTTCCCCCGCCAAAAAAAAAATTTTTTCCCGTAGGCCCCTAATTTTACAAGCGAAGTTTAAATTTCAATTTTTTCCTTTTTTTCGTAGCGTAAAAACACGCCATTGGGAAAAACGCTACAAAGCTCGAGTTTTTTTGGGTTTCTAATTCTTTTTCTCAATTTACACAGGGGGGTTTAAATTTAAAAGGGTTTTTCCCGGGTGTTTGGTTTTACTAAAAAAAACGTTTATTTCAACCCGCCCAAAAAAAAAATTTTTTTCCCGTAGCCTAATTCACCAACGAAGGGTTTAAATTTCAAGTTTTCCCCTTTTACTAGAAAACAAAGGGCCAAATTGGGAACAAAAGCTACAAAACCTTTGTTTTTGGGGGCTCAATTCCCTTTTTGGGGCAATTTAAAAATCCCAGGGGTTTTAAATTTAAGGGTTTGGGTTTTCTGCTGTGGTGACTAAAAAAAACGTTTATTTTTCAAAACCCCCAAAAAAAAACATTTTTTTCCCCGTAGCATAATTCACAAGCAAGGTTTTAAAAACAAAATTTTCCCCTTTTTTTTTGTTTAGCGTTTGAAAACACGCCATTGTAACATCTTTCAAAGCTCTTATTTTTGGGTTTCCAATTCTTTTGCTCAAATTTTCATCCCGGGGTTTTAAATTTAACGTTGTTCTGCTGTTGTGGGGACTAAAAGAAAAACGTTTTTTTTTTCACCCCCCAAAAAAAACATTTTTTCCTGTAGGGATAATTCACAAGCGAAGGTTAATTACCAAATTTTCCCTTGTTGTGTAGCCCTAGAAAAAACACGCCAATTTCAAAACCAAAAAAACCCCGTATTTTTTTGGGTTCCAATTCCCTTTTCCCCAAATTTTCATCCAGGGGTTTAATTTAAACGTTTTTCCCCGCTGCGTGGTGACTAAAAAAAAAACGTTTTTTTTCACCGCCAAAAAAGACATTTTTCCCCGTAGCATAAAATTTACAAGCGAAAGGTTAAATTTTCAAGTTTTTTCTTGTTGTTAGCGTAAAATCAAACCATTGTAAAAACCTACAAAGCTCGTATTTTTTTTGGGTTTCCAAATTCTTTTGCATAATTTTTTAAACCCCCTGGGTTTAAATTAAAACTTTTTTCTGCTGCTGTGGGGACTAAAAGGGAAAAAAGTTTATTTCACCCCCAAAAATACATTTTCCCCGTAAACAAAAATTCCCCAAAGCAAGATTAATTTCAAGTTTTCCTTTTGTTGGTAGCGTTTGAAAACACGCCATTGTAACACGCTACAAAGCTCGTTTTTTTTTTGGTTGCCAAATTTTTTTGCACAAAATTTTCATCCAAAGGGGTTTAAATTTAACGTTGTTCCGCTGTTGGGGGTGACTAAAGAAACCTTTATTTCAAACCCCAAAAAAAAAACATTTTTCCCGTAAACCCAAAAAAACAACGAAGGTTAATTACAAGTTTTTTTCTCTTGTTTTGTAGCTTTGAAAAACAAGCCATTGTAAACGCTACAAAGCTCGTAGTTTTTTGGTTGCTCAATTCTTTTTCGTAATTTTTCATCCGGGGGTTTAAATTTAAATGTTTTTTTTGCTGCGTGGTGACCCAAAAAAAAAACGTTTTTTTTCACCCGCCAAAAAAAGAAAAATTTTTTTCCCTTTTTCATAATTCACAACGAAGGTTAATTACAAATTTCCTTTTGGGGTTTTTGTTAAACGTAGAAAAACGCTAAATTTTAACAAGTACAAAAACTTTGTAGTTTTTGGGGTTTCCAAATTCCCCCTTGGGGCAATTTTTCATCCAAAAGGGGTTTCCCAAGTGTTTTTTTTTTTCAGTTTTACTTTAGTAAAAAAAACTTTTTTTTTCACCCGGGCCCCGAAAAAATTTTGTAGCATAATTCATAACCGAAGGTTAATTAAGCCTGTTTTTTTGCTTTTTTATTCAGTTAAAAAACACCGAGTTTTTAAACGGCAAAATACAATTCAATTTTTCCCGCCCATTTGTTTGGGGAGCAATTTTTTATCCAAGGTTTTCCCAAACTTCTTTGTGGGGTTTATTTTGGGGTCAAATACAAAGGGGGTGGGATTACATAACAGATACTTTATCAAACCCGCAGTTTTCAGCTCTTTTCCACCCAAATTTTTGATTGGATTCAGGGCTGGGGCTTTTTACTTTGGGCCCTTCTAAAAAACCTGGACATTTTTTTTTGTGAGGGGTTTTCCGTTGTAGATTTGCTTTTTGTTTTTGGGGTCAATTTTCTTTTTGGAAATAAATCCCTCCCCAGTGCAGGGCCCTTTTTGGACTTTCCAAAAGATTTTCCTTTTAGAATGATCCTGCATTTAGTTCCATCCAAATTTAAACCCTCAATTTTATCCAACTTCCCCTTCCCTGCTGAAGAAAAACAGGGCCAAACCAAGATGCCCCGCACCACCATGTCTGACAGGGGGATGGTGTGTCAGGGGGAAGAGCTGAGTTGCTTTTTAAACGGCCAAACATAAACTTTTCATGGTTCACCGCCGCGGGTTTTTCCCGCCTTGGGCCGCGGGGTGTCGTGCCTTCCTGTGCTTACCTTCCTTTTCTGTTGCTTCCTGGGGTTTTTTGTTTCCCTTAGGCGCGGGGCGCTGGGGGGTTTTTCCCGTCTTTATAGGTTACCCTTGTCCCCTGTCTACTTCCCCCTTTACCTCTGACCCCCCGGCCCATAAGAGGAGGGTTTCCCCTCGCTCTTGGTTTTTAATTGCAGTCTGTTTTCGGGCTAGCTTCTTCCCATCTTGAGCTCCAGCCAGCAACTCAAGGGGCTGCTGTTTGGGGAAATTTAACCCCCAGATGCTGGTCCAGTTTTTTTTGTCCCCTCTGAGCTCCTGGCCCTCCGTCCCTCGTGTAAAATTTTCTCTCCAGGGGGGGGGGGGGGGGGGGGGGGGCGGGGTTTCCCGCCTGGTTTCTTTGGCTGTACCTATGTGTTACCCGTCCCCGTGGGGCCCGCCGAATTTCCCGTGGTGCTATTTGGGGACTTTAAAAACCCCCCCTTTATCCTGCTGTACATGTTCCAGTTTCCAAAATTAAACCGCCTGGATTCCTGATTGCACCCCGCTGTCACCACAGGTAGCCACGTCAGGGGGAGTGACCCGGGGGGGCCCCCCGCCAATCCATCCCCTTTGCGGGGGGCCCCTGGCAAGCCCCGGGGCCCCTTAGAAATCCACTCCCCCAGCGTTTGGGCCTCCCCCTACCCACCTCGCCTGCGGTTTATCACCGAGGATCCCACCCCCGGAAAGTCCCGGCGGGCCCGGGGCTTCGGGGTTTTCGTCGTCAGCCCCCGCACCGTTACAGTAAGAACAGACCATGGGATCCTGCCGGGGTGACCCTTGGGGCCCCGTCTTGAGCATCTGCAACCCCTTTTCCCAGCTCAGCCAGCCCAGAGCTTCCGGGTTTGGGCCCAGCTCAAGGGCCAAAACCCAGAGCTTCCGTTTGGGCCCACTCATGGTCCACCCAGAGCTT